>JAXBDA010002332.1:0-43678 GCA_036023075.1 Gaultheria prostrata | reverse complement strand
ACACACTTTCAACGACACACCACCACACACCCTCTCACATGTGGTGGGGCCCACCCCATGTGGGACCCACAGTGGGCCCCACCACATGTGAGAGGGTGTGTGGTTGTGTGTGGTTGAAAGTGTGTGTATGTATCATTATTGTTTCCTTTACTCAATTGAGATTAATATCTGCAGAATAAAAATTTAGCTACTCTTCACAATGCTTCAAACCTGTTCATGGTGTTTTTCATAAGAGAGTCAGACAGGCTACTTTAAGCATTTTTGCTTCTGTTTAGCATGAAATCTAACTCAAAACGATGTCACTTTTACAATCATACAAGCATTACTGGGCAGCTTTCATTCTCCACACCATCACAGACTCATAATGAAAAAGGGTGTTTACCATAATATACCCCATGAAGACCAGAAAGAAGTAAGAGGTCAACTCCTTGATTAAGCTAAAACTTAATTGTCAAAGCAGTTACCTTCAGAGGCTCAGGGCTACCCTCTGCTACAGGAAGACCTGGACATCCAGCAATCTCACACTATCCTTTTGAACATCAAAATGGGTAATTGATCACAAACATGATCCCAAAATAGGAAGCGACTATTATCAGTATGTAGGTTAATAGAATCCACTAACTACATACCAGCAGCAAGGCATTGCGAGTGCCACCTTCTGTACTAACGTTACCAAATATTGTGGTTAAGCCTAAGATCTCCAGCTGTGGACTTTGGAATGCCATAAAGATTGCCATGCTATCATCTGCACAACATGCGACACTCGGGTATGTTATTGGTTCATAAAATAGAAGGCGAAGCTGTAACATTGGACAGCGATCATACACCTATTTCAAGCAAAAAAACTAACTATTGCCTAGTATCACTTGTCAGTCATATTTGCGACAATCTCAACATGATCAATGGATATCTTTGCAATGCTGTCATTCTTTCCAAGAACAGAACAAAGAAATTCATATCCTTGTAACCTGAAAAGGCTGAAATTATATCTAACATGAGGCAGACACAAAACTTCCTAAATATAGTGACAATAGAAAGAGAATGTAGCAAAGCAGCGAAGATAGAAAACCAACAGATACGATTTCCCTATCTAAGTTCAGTCATTGATAAAGATGGAGAGGTTGGAGGTAATATAATCTTGAATACAGAACAATTTGCCTATCTAAGCTCAGTCATTAACAAGGATGGAGAGGTTGGAGGTACTATAGTCCACAATAAAAGTAGGTCGACCTAAGTGCAACAGTGCTGAGCTGGTGGACAATCTGCGATCAACGGATGCCTACAGAATTCATATGACAACTTTCTAGAACAGCTATGAGACAAATGAAACGTTATGGGACAAACTGTTGGCCATCTAAGCAAAAACAAATAATAAAATGAGTCTAACTGAGATGCGGATACTTTGATGGACATAAGGTAAGAGCAAGAAAGATGGAAACAAAACCACTTGTAAAAAGTTAACAGTACCATCATTAGGTGATAAGTTAAGAGAGAACAAACTAAGATAGTTTGAAAGTATCGCTGACAATGGAAGAACTAAGGGGAGGGGAAGACCTAAATTCAGATCGGATTTTGCTCAAAAAAAACTACAAAGGAAAAGGTAAAGGGTACTTTCAAAGCCGAAGACAAATACTATTAGCAGTCAATATCTTAATCTCCTACAAAAAGTACTTTCAAAGCAAAGAGCAACAACAGTAGGTAATTTTCTCAATGCTGCTAAACAAACCGCTTCCTCCTTAATGGCATGCCTATAAGTAACAGGTTTAGGGGGTGACCTTGGCCACAGCTCTCTTTGTATTCTTTGAAACAAATGAGAACTGGAACATGATCCATTCACATGTTCGGCTCATTTGGGCCATCATTGAGAAAATTATTGTGATAGCTTGTAGTGACTTGCACATAAAAGTTACCAGGTTTATCTATTCAATAGTGCTAGAGCCACCACCGAAATAAACCGCAGGTGCACCCCCACAAGCATCATGCAAGGTCAGGTGGCCCACCAAAATTGTTTTTATGGTATAGCAGGTTTCTCTAGCAATTACACTCTCTTTTAGTCACATTTTCTTGCGGAAACACAAAGGAATCAGCCGTAAACATATAACCCCTAAGAGCAAGGATCAGCCGCCGCTGCCGCCGTGTTCACTCCTTTACGACTCACCACATATCATACCAACAAGTCTAGCTGGCAGCTTAATCACGTACTGGTCAAAAGTTTACTAATTTTTACATTGACAATTCCAGTCTCAGAAATGGTCAAATGAACCTAAAATGAGAATATACCAAAAGGTTGTCAAGTTCCTTTTCTCCTAGAATATTCAAAGATTTGGCAGATTGATAACAATAATTGAGTCTTCAAGAAAAACCATGTGCCTGTGTGCTCATTCCATAGAAGGAAGTAAATGGGTCCGCTTGGTTCACTAACTTCCAACAAGGTAATTCAAAGTTAGGTCCTCTTACCCAAATTATAAACTCTTATAGGTCTCTCGCATGATCCTACGACTGAAAACGAACTATTAAAGGGATACTTTATTTTTTGAAAGGACCGTGCCACTCTGATAGCTACTACAATTGTGCAGATACACGTTCACGTTTTCAGAAAATATTACCAATGTGAGACAAAGAACCCCTCCCAAGCCCTCTTGGACTAACCTAGGGCCACTGAAATGGGGTGGTCCTTCCTTGTTCTAAAAAATTGAGACTAAAAGGCCAAATTCTAAACCACAAAAACACAATACTCATCCAAACTACTTCATTCAGAGCAAAGATGAAACTAGTGCCTTCTCCTTTTCCCACTACAGTGTAATTGAAGAATGAAGACGTTAGGAAGTTAGAACAATAACAACCATAACAGCGTCATCCCAAATTGGATATTACAACCATACTTTTTACACTCACACTCAACCTTGAAATTTCAAAATCTTGTTGCTATTATGGTCACCCAATATACAAAATTCCCTGTATAGGTGGGAAGACAAGACACATACCTAATACTCCCTCCGTCCCACAAAGATAATCCATTGCCAAAATACGCACAATTTTCGGATAAAAAAATAGAGTAATTCCGCACATGATTATTCAAATTTCTTTACAACATAGTATCAAATATCTCAATTAGTTCTTTAACTTGATACAAAGAAATTTTAAAAATTATGCTCTGGATTATCCTAGTTTTTTTCTCTGAAATATCGACGTATCTCAAAAACCCACGAACACACTAACATTAATTGGGAAAAAGATATATAATGTAAACGTAAAGCAATGAAACAAGAAAACGAAGGGATTAAAATCGAAACAAAATGCAACATACCAATGCCAGGATCAGTATCGATAATGATCTTCTCACGCCCTTTAACATCTCCGTTCGAATTCGCAATGACAGACTCCATAATTGCAGATCTCGGTTACAGCAAAAATTTCCAATCAAATTACTAATGCAATACGCATAAAAATTCGTCTATACATACACAGATATATGTTTAGATTTACGTGCGGGTGTTCGAGAGTAAAAGCTTTGTAGGGACCGGCGGCGGATGCACAAAGTTCACCGGCCACCCCTATCACTCTCTCTCCTCTCTCTCTCTCTCTCTCTCCTCCTCACCTGTGTTTTTTTTATTTTGATAAGCTCCTCACCCGTGTTTGGAAGATAATTTCCTTGGAATTAATACGGAGCACATTACTCTCGGTATACGACGAAAGACGTTGCTGTTTTGGAGACACGTGACTAATGGAGAATGGACACGTGGATTTCAGCCGAAGTGGGGTCCGTGTCTTGTACGTATGTTCTTCACGTGCTTTTTTTTACTCCCTCCCCGTCCCTTTTGTAAGTGTGTTGCTTCAAAAATTCAATTTATCCAAATTAATTTTTACCTTTACTTTTAAAATTATTCTCCACTTTTACCTATTCACTCCTAACCCACTAATTTTTCAAAAGGTCAAAATGATAATTATATAAATTTTTATCCATTAAATTTTTCAAGAGAATTTTAATTAGCATCCTATACCAAAATTAGACTTATGATTCCATCCTATGAGGTTTGAATTTTTATGATTTTATCATGTAAATTTATTATCGGACCATTGTGCCTGTATTAATTATTTTAGTAGTATATAACCTATACTAATTATATATTCTAATAATAATTACAAGAGCAAAAAATTTGGATCAAAAGATAATCCAGTAAGAGCATCTCTAGTGCACTACCTAAAAAATATTTGCTAAAGTGTACATCTAAGCACATGTGGGACCCTATTTTGTGTGCTAAGAACTTAGTTAGTTAGCTAAGGAGAAATGCACTTTAATAAAGCTCCCTAAAAATGTTCAATATCTTTTAGAGTGGGACCCATTTAAGTGGTGAGGGGTGCCAAGTGGTCCCACAAAATTCTCCTCTCCTTCTCTTCTCTCTATCTCTATCCTCTTTCTCTCTCCTTAAGCCTCTCCCCAAATTTAGGTAGTCACTTAGGGCACTTTAGGTAGTGAGGGATGACACCTAGGATTCTAGGAAGTCAATTTTTGTGCATTAAAGACCATTTTTTGAGTTTTTCTTAGCTAAACTAGTTAGGGCACTTTAGGAAACTCTTTTAGGTAGTGCACTAGAGATGCCCTAAGTAACGGTCTTCCTCATATGGAGCATTCATTTATCCACCCCTTTCACAGCCAGATTGCCTTAATGGAATGGGAGATTTGATTTTCCTTAATTAAAGGAATGGAGGTTTAATTTTTCCTTTATCTACGGGATTTGTTACTTATTTGATTCTCTCTCTCTCTCTCTCTCTCTCTCTCTCTCTCTCTCTCTCTCTCTCTCTCTCTCTCTCTCTCCTACCCTATTGCCGCCCACTTTCTCTTCTCTTGGGATCAAACATGCCGGAATGGCGGCGGCGGCGATTGGCACCCCCACCTCCATGGAGGCCACCGCCCACTCTCTCTCCACAGCTGTTCATCGTCACCAATCTCCAGAGTAGTTCATCGCTGCCGATCTCCATAGCCATTCATCACCGCCAATCTCCATTGAATATGGTGTATTAGTATATAAAATTGATTCCAGGTTTCATGGTGTATTCGTTACTTATGATTTTTCACACAGTATTAGTCGTGAAGGATTTGATTACCATGTTTTTCATGATTTTGGTTGGGTATGGTTTTGTGATGCATTAATCTACCATATGTTTCATGGTTTTTTTTGTGTGGTGCATTCACACTGTATTAGTCATGGTTTTGGCGGGTATGGTTTTATGCTGCATTATTCTACCACGTGTTTCATGATTTTTTTTAATGATTTTTTTGTGGTGCATTTATCTACCATGTGGTTATGATTTTTTTATATGAAATCTGACTTTTATTCTTAGTTCATTTATTTATACTTGTATAGTTAAAAATGTATCATGTTTTTGGGTCAAAATGTCATGATTATTTATTTTCAATTTTATTTTGAGATTTTAGGTGTGAAAAGATTAGGGGGGAGAGAAAGATATGGGAGAGAGATTTTTCAAGATATGGGAGAGAGAGAGAGAGAGATTAGGAAAAATTAGGAGAGAGAAATATTAGGAAAATCAGGAGAGAGAAAGGGTATTTTGGGGTTTATTTGAATGTCGGGATGGAATCATAATGATTCAAATCGCACAGGATGGAATCATAATGATATTATTTGTATAGTATGTCTAATTAACTTTCCCCTTTTTCAAACTACACACTTATTATGGGATAACCCAAAATGAAAATGTTAACACTGAAAAGGGGACAGAGGGAGTATATACTCGCCCATTAGTTTTTTATGGAGTAGTCGACTATTCCATTTTGGAATATTCCTTACTAGGTGTGTGTTTTGAAAAATTAATAGTAAAACGTTTGTACAATTATTATTTTGCCCTTTTAAAATTTTTTTTATAGAAATATTTCAATTAATCCCAAGGAAGCCAAAGATGATATTAGTACAATAGGAAAGGAAATGCATTGAGAGAGGTTTGGAGTCACTCCTACTACTGCTACTCACAAATACTTAACTTATCTCCCCGCCTCTCGATTTAAAAAAAAAAAAACCAAGACAGTGAAAGAGAAAAGAACAACATTGTTGACAAGGTGCCAACAAAAAGTAGAAGTTCCCAAGTCCTCCTCAAATTGTGCACTGCTCGAGAATAAGTCCGGCCACCAAAAAAATCCTTCCCAAGAAAATATGAGTGCCCACCAAAACACACTTTAACACCTGTACTCAACCAGACGCCGAAAAAAATGATGTTGGACGAACGTGTGAATAATTCGGAAATGTGACACAGGAATAATAGGTAGAAAAGACCCCTCAAACTCGCCCCTGCTGCCTTGACTTCAAGCCATGCACCACCACAAAATGCCTGAAAAGAAAATCCTTCAATCAGCTTCTCAACCCGCCTCAATCAAAACCCCAAAATCACTGGCTCGAAAACACAAAACACGAGCCCCAAAAACCCTTCAAATTGACCCCTTAACTCGTCTCCATCAAACTCTCAAATCATTGGCTCGAAAATACAAAACGTGAGCCCCAAAACCCCTCAATCGGCCGCCTTAAACCCCCTATCCATTGTCGGATTGCTACCCCATGAACCTGTCGACTGAATCCTCAAACCCAGCCCTAAAAACACCTTAATCGAAAGCCTCAAAATCCCATAACCATTAAAGCATACATATGGTGCTAAACGCAACCACCAATCAAACTCCTCGAAGTAGCTACGCTACAAACCAACCCCCAAATGCCTCACGGAAATAAAAGAACAGAAAAACATCCAACCAAGAAGAACACCCAAGGAACGAAAAAATAAAGCAGAACTGAGAGAGTGAGAGAGAGATGAGGAGGGAGGGAGGGAGGGAGGGGGAGACGCCCCCCTCCCCCAAACCCTAACAGAAGATAAATCGTTCGCTTGTTTTTTTTAAGAGAGAAGGCAGAGGAGTTTAGAGAGAGTGTGCCCTTTTGAAAAGTTAATGGGTAAAGTGTTAATGGGTAAAAGTAGAGAATAATTTTGAAAAGTGAAGGTAAAAGACTAAAAGTTTATTTAAAAGGTGTAAAGTTGATGTAAAAAGTATAATGATGATGCCTCTTTAATAAGTTGAATTTACGAAGTAACACATACGAAGGGAGCACATCATTTCAGACACACCTTTAAAATATTTCACTCAATTACATGGAGTCTCAGGATCTATTTTACTGACAAATATGATTAATTGTTGATTTTATAGCTCTAATAATCTTGCAAAAAATCAAATTGATTGAATATAGATGCGTGTTTGGACGATATACTTACACACCACCTAATTACACAATACTCCTATATTTATAATCTTAACGATTCATTTTGTAAATCTCGACATGAACATTACCCAAATAAACAATTAGATTGATTAAGATATTGGTAGCAATCTCGAAATTTTATATTTCCAAATGAATTACTCCCTCCGTCCCTTTTTAAGTGTGTTACCTCGTAATTCCAACTTATTTTCTCTCACATCAACTTTTACAACTTTTACATCTACTTTTCACTACTTACCTTTATCAATATAATAATATCAACTAACTATTAAAAAAAGAATCTACTTTTAAAGGCAAAATAAGAAATATACCCACTAACTTTTCAAAACACACACTTATTAAGGGACAATCCAAAATGGAAATGTCTACACTATAAAAGGGACGGAGGTAGTATTAAATTCTTCTGCTTAATCAATTAATTTAAATCAAGCACTTAACGATATTGATTAATTAAATTTCTTGCATGACTAATTTGCCCTTTGATTTTTTGCATGACTGACTTGTAGGTTTACGGCTATAAAAGCCCACATTGATGAAATAAAAACCGTACTGACTGACTTGGGTTTAAGGTTTGGTTTTTGGGTAATGATTGAAAAGAAAAATGAAGGTATTGATTGAAAATATGAGATAATGAATGGAGAGAGTTATAGAGAAAAATGAAAATAATAATTAAAAATATTAATAATAATTAAAAAAATATGAATAATAATTGAAAAAACCGGTGTAAAGACCCAAAACGAACAAAGTCAGTCAGGAACGCGTGCATGTTCCCTGAGTGATAAGTTTAAAAAATGTGTTGGAAATGATTTGTACATGAGAAAGCTCTTGCAAGATAGGAACGCGTGCATATAATATTGAGTCTAGGAAAACTTGCTGACTCAAAAAGAATTGTCGTAACACGCCGATTCCAATGTTGATTAAAGGAGTAATGTCGTTTTCGGAGATAGAAAATGGAAAGAAAAAAAAAATCAATGATTGTATCAAAAGCTAACACGTCATCAAATTTGCATCGACATTTACGTCTCTTTACCACTACCACAAATTATAATTCTGAATCCGTAGCTGGTTTGTTTAGACGAAATCCGTAGCTATTTGTACCATGAGAATAACTTTTTTCAGACTGTCCGCAAATAAAGAGTTTGTACATCGAGCACATTTGCATCATACGTCCCGAAATCTAATAGCCCGAATAAACGCACGGATTTTTTTACTTTTAATGAGAAGAGAGAGTGCCTTGATCTAGGCCATTGGATCTCAAAATAAACGGCGCGGATGCTCAATTTGCAAACTCTTCTTTGCAAAAGGTTAGCAAATAAGTTAATTCTCACATGCCATTATTGGTCTTCTTCCAAGAGAGATTATATAGTAATAATGATCTAGGAACCTCCATGATCCATCACATTCGCCCATATTGGTACACAATACGCTACACAATGTGTTTCCTATACTTAAATGTGAGGAAAAATCCGGGAGCATGGATTAATCACTCTTTTTCTCGTACCATACTCTATGTATTGCAGAAGGGCTTTATGTGGGAAGTCCCAACAGTTGACAGTACTTGTACCAAACTTACTAATATAGGAGAGTTCTTAAATATTGCTCCAAATAATTTTTCTTTTTAGATAGTAATAAGTATGTTTCAATAGTCTCTCTTTTCAATGGGACTATTTATGGTGCCAGAATGGTTATGGACGTTACGCCAATTGGTAAAAATAATCATCCATAGTTTAAAAACTTGTGCCAAGAGGAAAATAGTTACTATCGCTATACCAAAAAGATTGTCGGTCCGCAAAACAAAAACTTAAAAAAAACCATGTCTTTTAAAATAAAATTAATGCATATTTATCGAAAGAAATTCAAAGTTTTTGTTGGTAATTACTGAATATCAATGAGTTCTTTAAATTTATCCAAAAATGTTTGAAATTTTTGTTGGGTGATTATTTTTTCTAATCATTGATGTTGCACGTTTGGAATAATTATTGCGAAAATTACATACAATTCCCATTTTAAAAATACCCAATTTGAGTGCAACATCCCTATCATAGGACACTTCCTTTCTGTTTTATATGGGATTGACACCTAACTTATTTCACAATGGATGTATATATAAGATAAAGTTATTTCATTTTCATGACATTATTAAGTTTTTAGTAATACTCCTACTAGCTTTTAGACTTCAACAAAAATATTGTACACAACGATATCGGTGTAACATAAGATAATACTCCCTCTGTCCCTTTTATAGTGTTTGACTTTTCATTTTGGGCTGTCCCTTAATAAGTGTATGTTTTGAAAAGTTAGTGGGTACATTTCCTATTTTGCCCTTAAAAGTAGATTCATTTTTGAAAAGTTAGTGGACATTATTATATTGATAAGGGTAAGTAGTGAAAAGTAGATATAAATGTTGTAAAAATTGATGTGAGAAAAAATAAGTTGAAATTACAAGGTAACACACTAAAAAAGGGATGGAGGGAGTAATAAATAGAATCATTGAAGTTGTAATGTATCGTACTCGGGTTGCAGTGTTAACGCCATGCCAGTTAAATTTTACCCTAGATAAGCATGGTACCAGGAAAAACACACAACTTCACTGTATAATTTTTATTATTTGGTGCTTATACGGTAAAATATATATCAAATTATACTAATATATTCCCTCTGTCCCTTTTTAAATGTGTTGTTTCGTAAATTTAACTTATTCAAAAAAAACATTATCAGTACACCTTTCGCCTCAACTTTTCAAAATTATCCTCCACTTTTACCCATTAACTCTTTACCTATTAAGTTTTCAAATAGGCAAAATAATAATTGTACAAACTTTTATCCATTAATTTTTCAAAACACACTTATTAAGAGACAATAAAAAATGAAATACTCTACTTTTGTTTGGGAACGGAGCAAGTAGTATTTTTTAATCAGTCTAGTATACTGACATTGTTGTTGAACCCCGATATTTTGGATGAAGTTGAATGTAAATACTAAAAATTTAATTAAATAATCAAAACGATGTAATTTTATCTAAAAGTAAAAAGCCAAGATTATCTTGCATGTCGTCAATCCATATAAAATGAAATAGATATCTCCTTTTCCAAAGGTCCGAGTCCAGGTGGAAACGGGGTTCTGCTTTTCTCCCTGTTCTTTCACAAAACGATATCGTGTTTGCTCATTTTAGTATGTTGTAGTTATCTAATATGTTGCAGTTATCTTAATAGGACGGTCTCGATTTATATACAGACCTCATGAAAATAGTTTTGCACGAGGTCAAGCTTATAAAATGCCCTCATCAAGGAATAAAACAAATGCTATGCTAATAAAGAACCATGTTTGCTTGCATAGACCTGTAAACCTAAATTTCCAAGAATATTATAGCCCACGTTTTGTAACATCCCTATGCAGAAGCACATGAATTCCCATGAATCACGGATCTTGTAGTGCGGAATTGCACTACAACCCTGTAGTACACCATCCGAGCCGTTGACCTCGGTAATCGATGACTTGGATTTCATCTCGACAATGTACAGCTTGAGTCATGCAAGTGCCGAGATGAAATCAGGAGCATTGATTGCGCAATTAAGGGCTCAGATGCCGCACTACAAAGTGCGGCATCCGCACTACTTAACTTCCTCCGCCACATGAACAAATAGAAACTAGCCGTCGCGCAATCTTTTAACATCGAAAATTCCATTCAATAAAACTCTGTGAAGTGTTGATGAATCTTGAGCTAAAGTGAGTCACAAAGTTGACCCAGTGCCAACACCTAAAAAATATCGAAAACCTCTGCCAGAAATTTAAGTAAAATCCGCATTTGTATGACAGCAATATGGCCTACAGGTTTTTTCGTATTTTTGTGGTATATTGATTCTCCAAATATGTTGTTTGTCTTGAAGCTGGCATATCAAACCATACCTATGGGATCTTTGCAGCAAAATTCCATGAGATACAACAGATCTTGACACAGCTTGAAAAAAAAAAGTTGCATCTTCCCCACTTATCGGTCACGCACTTTCTCTCATTATCTTTACCTCGGGCGCCAAAACCTGCTTCAATAGGTGGTTCCTTGTTTCCAAATCCAGGTTCATTCATAGCAGGAAAATTCATCGAAACACGCACCGCAAAAGTAAAAAAGATCCAAGGTACTATTTTCGCTGTACAGTGGCATCCTTTCAAAACTTGACCTGCAAAATTTAGTATAACCATCGTAAGCTACAAGATAACGCATGTATCATAAGTGCCACTTTATTACGTGGTCTACATGCATAGGTTTTATGTTCGCGCACACCAACATTAATATGGAACCAGGTTCCCTGCAAGTTTGTAACCATAATTTGAGAAAAGCTATGTAGTCTAACTGGGGCTTCTACCTTTTTTCCTATCACTCGAGTCTGACTCGCTCTATTTCATTTGGAGAAATTCCAATTACCAAGGATTACACCCAGTTGGGGAGTTCTTTCCCAATGCAGTCAAAATTTTACACTTCACTTACCTACAGGTATTGTTCCCACCTTCTAGCCACTTACAGAAGTAAAAACCATAGTATGACAGTTGAGAGCCAAACAATGCTACATGCAATGGTCACAATGTGGTTATCCTTCCCCAGTGTCTAGGTTTCCCAAGAACTTCCTAAGAATATATATGGGCTGTGTTATCGCATTAATGGTTATACCAAAGCGATTTATGTTAAGGAACACACATTGCACATGCGATATCCTTTGTTTTTGAAGATGGCACATGCAACATTATTAGCTATGAATTTAGCATTCCAAAGTAATAAGTTTGTTCTATTATCTCCTCTACATTTTCTTGGGTGACGAAAAAAAACTGATAACAAACAAAAATCTTGAGATAATGTCATCCATACTTGCGTACCTCTACTATCTTCCCATTCTACCTTCCAACCATTCTACCTTCCAAGTAACATAGACACGGACAACAATTCTCCAGATTTTCTACATCTATAAACTCTATATTTAACCAATACACTTTTCCAGGGGATGGAATGTCCAAGAGGTATAGATAGATACCTTCTTTGCGGAATAAGTTTTAATCATCAGCATTTTATCAACTCATCATGCAGCTTCACGTATCTTTGGATTTGGGGAACCAATAACATTTAGTTGTGCCTTTGGTACATGACTCTTGGGGTTTCCAGCAGCTTGTCCCGCAGAGCTCCTTGTATTTGCTATGTCAGCAGAAGCAATTGACCTTTTTACCTACTCGAAGGGAAAAAGGACATATTTGATAAACAAGTTAACAGGAATTCGTAAACTCATCCCGTAGGTAACTAAAATACCATGACCTTCTCAACCCAGGTGAATTAAACAATCATCAATTCATCATGGAACTCCAAACAATAGGTCAACGCTCGACGATTTAGGTGAGGTTGCCTTTTGAATTAACAGGAACGAAGACATAAATCCAAAACGTACCGCGGCAAGTCGGTCTTTGTGAATCTCACTTGAAAACTGCAAAACACCATACAAAAAGAACCATGAAATAGACAATTTATGTCGGTGATGGTACGATTGGTCCCGATGAATCAAAGAAAGAGCACTCCTCCAGTTGAAAAGAAAGAATCATTTGAAGATAGATGGAGAACCAAACTGGCAGCATAAACGCAACTACACATGATTTGAAAACACAGTCGAGTTCTTACTGGTTTTCGGTAAATCTTAATCTCATCTCCGCTAAACCCTGGAAGAGTCGTATTCCAGTTTCTCTCTGACACAAAGCAGTAGAACGTTAAGCACAATAAAGTTAATCAATGAAACAACATAAACCAGAAGAATTATTCCTGCATCACTAACCAAGATGTAGAAGTATGTCCTTTGCCTCTAAAGTATTTGATTTCCGATGCTTGGCCAATGAGCACCCAAAGGTTGTAATCTGCTCAAATATCAAAGTCGGAAATTATTCTAATTCAAACCATAGAATCAAAAACATAAAAAAAATGAAATGCTCCAAATAATTTGTGAGGATTTGTAAACAACAGCAAAATAATACGCAATTGCTAAGTTTGCTATGCAACTCCATTTTCAAACAAAGTAGGTCCTAAATTCCATTCTTCCCTTTTTGGCAGGTATATATATATGTACTAGACCTGTATACAAAGAAATGCCATCATACGAGGGCTTCCATCCAAATCAGAAAGCTATATAAACTCCAAATATTGGTCAAGGGAAGATTACTCTCCCTTGACTGCCTACAATACAAAAGACTACCCAAAGAGCTCTTAGGCTTAATCGAAGAGCTCTACCGGGTATCACGCATGTTAGTGTTGTTGGCATTTTCCGGATTCCGACCAACCATTGGAGTCTGTGCTTTTATCTTTTTCCTTTTGGGTTTGGGGGTTAGTTGAATTGATTGAGTTTAGATGCTCCGCCCGAGGGATCAAGAATTGTTGAAAAGCCGTTGCCATGAAGAACGCTTGGATTTCGATAACAAAAGGTATAATGCATTTCATTTGCATTTCATGGAAAAATCTTGTTTTGTATGACATTGGATTTCTTGTTTTGTCTTTGGGTTTAAAAGAGAAATATTTGCTAAGGCATGAAACATTTTTAAAAAGGGATTCTGAGCGGAGCGCTCGTTTAGCGCTACTGGCGCTTTATCTAGCACTTCAGGTTTCTTTGTTTATAACACTTCAGAGCGCAGCGCTCGATGAGCGCTCGTACTGCAGTTCAAGCGCCACGCGATTTTGCCTTGTATATTCCGCTGCGCTAGATAGCGCTTGTTAACTATCTTGCTAGCGCAATACAAGCGCAACGCGTTTTACATGAGTATGTGGCGTTTTCTCATTGGTTCTCTTTAGGGCTTCGTCCTTGGCTCTATATAAACATTTTTTTCACTCTTCTAGGGCAGTTTTTTCAGAGCATTAGCCCACCTTAGAGAGAGAAACACTTCTCCTTCATTTGTTCATGGGGTTCTATGTTTTAGGGATGATTTCTACTTTGATTTGATCATCTTTCTTGTCAATCTAGTGCAATACTTTTGTTCACCATGTATTTGCTCTAGATTGATTATTTTCATCAAAGAATCTTCACTAAAAATCAAGTCTCTTATCTATTATGGGTTCTTGATGCATTATATGATTTAAACCTTGTGTTTGATCATTTATTTTGTCAATCTAGATTAATCTTCTAATACTCCATGGATTACATCTAGTTTGATTATTTTTCACAAAAATCTTCATTCATCATCATGTCATTCATCTCATGGTTGATTGCCTTGGTTCCTACTTGAGCCGGTTGGACCGGTGCCGAGTTGACTCGGAGATCAAGACGGTTGTGCTTGTGGAGTCCATGGAATCAAAGAGGGGTACGGGGTACTACATCAAGAATTGGAGCTAGGTGTCAATAGGGGCTTGTTGGGTTATTCCTAGTCTTGTTAATTCTTGTAAACCTTTTGATTTATGGAATGCATAAGTAGGATTATGCCGTGGTTTTATGCTTAGGTGTTTAGACCCTAAGTAGTTTCCACGTATATCGTTTGTCTTGTTTCTTCCGTTTAATTGCTTTTTACTTCGCATATTTGATTGTGCCAATCCTTATGGAGCTTGGGTAATTGTGATATATCTTATTAGTCTTTATTTTTAAATAGTCGTCCTATTCAACGCCCCCCCCCCCCCCCGGACTCGTTTGTGGATTATATTTGTTTTCAACGCGAAGACTCAAGAAGCATGGACACGGGACAGAGAAATGACATGACACAAAGATGTCATTTGTTAAAAAACTCACACACTAACACGTTAGGGACACATCCAAGTTTAAAAAAAAATACTAATAAATCACTTATTGATAGATGTATATTTGGAATTCACATAAAGTCAAAAACCAAAATCATTGTTTTGATCAAACTAAACTACACAAAACAAAATTCAGATAGCATTAACGTATCAAGATATTAATCGAGAGTAAATATATAAGTGAAACAACTTTAAAAAACTGTTTTAAAACCTTCTAATGTGTCCACATTCCACAACATTTCCCCAGAGAGTGTCCACATTGTCTTCTACAGTGTTGGTAATGTGTCCGACAAAACCAAATATATTAAAAAATCGAACATGTATTTAGCTGTGTCCGACACATGGACAGACTGTCCTACTGTGTCAGTGTCCATATTTCGTACAAGGATATGCGAAGCTGGTGTACTGTATAACAAAAGGATACCCACAAAATTGAAGGGAAAATTCTCTAAAACTTCCATAAGACCAGCGATGCTTTACGGGACAAAATGCTGGCCTATTAAGAACCAGCAGGCGAACAAGATAAATGTAGCGGAAATGAGAATGTTGAGGTGGATGTGTGGTAAGACTAGGTGAGATAGGATTAGAAATGAAATAGTCCGCGAGATGGTAGGTGTAGTACCTATAGAGGAGAAATCGAGGAAAAATAGGCTTAGGTGGTTCGGGCATGTCTATCATAGACTAGCGGATGTAGTAGTTAAGAGAGCGGATAAGATAGCTTTGAGTAGCAATGCTCCAGGGAGGGGAAGACCCAAATTGACATTAGATGCGGTAGTGCGCAAGGATTTGAGTCTACTAGGGCTACGTGAGCAAGCAACACTTGACAGAGCTTAATGGAGGAAAAGGATTCATGTAGCCTACCCCAATTGATTTGGGACATAAGGCTCGGTTTGGTTTGATTTGGTTTGGTTTATGTGCGAGGCCGGTATACGTGGCCATGCTTCCTAGGCCATGACTGCTGAAGCTCAATTATAATCCTGGTACTGGACCAACCCACAACATACTGAGCCACACTAGCATTGTAGTCTAAAGATTCCAGGCCACTGAGTGTTGATGTATTTTTTACATCTGTCATTATGACATAATTCAAGCAAATATCACCCTGGCCCTTGGGTGATACCTCAATTGCATAAAATACATAAAAATGTTTTGTATGCATAAACTAGACTATTTCATACCAAAGAATTGATATACATGAGGTTTTTCCAGTATCTAACATCTTGTCAAGGACATATCCGTTAAATAGGACTAAATTGGCAAAACAACTTTAACTCCAATGGCCTCGAAAACGTCCTAGCTCTGTGGTATAGTGAGCTGTTCTAAAGTACCATTGATGAAAATACATATGCAAAATCAGTTTAAGAATCAAACAAAGTCCATAACCATAAATGCAAGACTATGCACAGGGAGACAGAATCCCTTACGGAAATGCATCAACTTACAGACTCAACGAAGTCATCAGCAATATCCACAAGTATATCTTCTACTTCAGGATCCAATCTTTCTGACGGATCAATCTATCCAAGCAGCAAAGAAGTCAACAAAAAACAATAAATACCACTCAGTAAATTCTGGGAATTTTATGTAATAAAGAAGACATATTGTGGATTCCATTATAACATCCATATGACATTTAACTTACATTTTTTGTTTTTTTAACCTGATAAATCATAGGACATACATTGAATTAAGGTCAATAAAGCACATATTACCATACTAATCAGTCACGAGAAAGATTTAACATAAAAATGATTGTAAAATATGCCACCGTACAACTGAGAAGTGTAACACCAAGTAAGTTATTATAACAGCTCTCCAGCAATAAGAAGTACAAGTCATGCCCTAGAACAAGGCTTTCCTAAAGAGAAATACCAAAAAAGTCCACGCTAAATAATTTTACATCTTGCAATTGACATGCAATTCTATGATCTCTGAACTCTTTTCAGTGAAGGAGTTAATACAAAGGAATGCTTTCTCATATAATATCTCTGCAATCGAATTAATTTGAGAGGATTTTGTGAAGGGAGGTTGGCATAAGAAAGGCCGACCTAGCCAATTAACCAGAGTCACCATACAAGGAATGTTTACTATTACTGGTCGACTAAATAATTCCTCCCTTGCTCCTCGTCGTCCCTTTCTATCTAGGGTCATGGTACAGCTTCCCTTTCATGTCTTCAAATAATCAGACTTTCCACTATAATCAAAAGGAATGAAATCTCAGCCACGCTTACCATTGGCTCAGTCTTCCTCAATAATAATCGTCCTTCCTAAGCACACATGCATACAACTTTGGAAACGTTAAAACAGTTACCATCCAAGAATTACTGGTCATCGGCTCATCACTGTATACTTTTTGTCTAGTCTTGACGAATTGTATAAGAGAGATTGAAAATCAAGTCAAGTGTTGCCTAAATAAGTACAGCAGGGCGGTGGTTAAAAATTAAGTAAAAGCAGGGTGGATACAGTGGGGTGCTCAGAGAACGGCAGAATGCTATGGTTAAATCATTGAGAACCCGAAATGCTTTGTGGTCGATGTGCTGGTAACAAGTAAACACATCTCTCAGCTGAAAATAACTGAAGTAGACGATAATTGAAAGATGCAGCCTAGACAGGAACAGAAATAACTAGAGAAGAACCAAAAGAATGTCATTAACCTGTTCTTTACATATATTTCGGCCTTAGATTTTACACACACAGCCCTAACACTTATAGAGGAACAAAGAGGAAAACAATATCCACCAACCCACACAGGGTCTAAACAATGCCTGAAGATTAGATTTAGAAGAAACACATAATTAAGAGAAGCATCAAAAACTTTTAAAAATAATAAGTGCCTCTAACCAAATATAAATACCACTAAAAAAACACAGGAAAAGGATGCTGAAAATGTCCATGGTTCACTATATCTCCTGAATAACATGATAAATACACTTTCATCCAAAGCACACATGGATATCTTCCTTCGGATGATACAAAAAGATGATATAAATAATTAATTTGTATAGAACCAAAAGACTAATATCTACTCAAGTTAGGAAACATCAACATTTTGAAAACTGACCAATATGTTCACCTGGGTTACCAGCTCTTGGATGCTCCTTTTGCTAAGAATCCGATTACAAGATTCACCACTCTCAGCACTCACTGTTCTATTAGGAGGAACTGACTGGACAGGGCTGGGTTGTACCTCAGTGTGTGAGGAAACTTTCTGGTTTCCCAATCCAGCAGCCCTTGGAATCTGTTGCTGACGGGATAAAGATTGTGGATCCCTTGAAGTGGGAAATTGTTGCCCATAATGCTCTTGGGGCAATTGTGAGGGTGAAGGTGAAGGCTGCTGTTGGGAAGATGATGGTTGCTGTGAAGCTGTTGAACCAGAACGCTGGTGTTGCTGAGGTATATGAGGTCTGTGTTGTATAGATAGCATATTTGTAATTGATCTTGGTGGGGATGGCAAAGGAGGCTTTCCTTGAGACCCAGATGACAACCACGGCTGATTGTGAAGCTGTAGACCTTGTGATGTAGTGGGTGATGACAAACCTGGAGATCCAACTGACGGAACTCTTATGCCATGTCCTTGGAAATTCTGTTTGCAGGGAGAAATAAACATCATTTGCGTAGAACAGACAGTAGAACATTAACCTGAAATTTTTTACTAAAGGGAGATATTCCCATAGTTTGTCCTTCAGAGGAAAATATAATTTCACAACTACCGATGGCGATCAGTCATCTACAATTATGACACACACCATTAACTTAAGAAGCATAAATAAACAAGCGGGTGAGCACCAGAAATTCGAGAAGTATGCAACTGAGAAAAGGGAAACACAAATCCCAGACATCAGGACTTTAGAAGCATCAAATGAAAGAAACTGGGCCATACTTCATACTGCCTCACAATAATTGTGTAGAACAATCAGTAGAGTTATATAACAAACCAGAAAACTTTGTAACCACAGAGACATCATCTACATAAAAACATATTGTTACAAAAAACCAACACTCATCTACAACTGGGGCAAACCATTAACGTTAGCTGCAGAAAATGAATGATGAAAAGTGCATCAGAAACTCAAGAAGTATGGAGTACAATACAAGAATGCAGGATGACCAATTTTAAAGGAAGGGGATTCGTAAAAGCGAAAAATATGCGTTTAAAAAAAATACAAGTTTGATGAACAAGGGAAAAAAGGAATTGTAGAGAAGCAGAAAACCATAAATCCCTAGGGTAGGAGCCACAAGAGGTAGTACCGGGAGGTCCCTCAAGACCTCTCAGTCAGCAGGGGTATGAAGAGCACTTCCAATAGGATTACATAAAGCCTACAAAGGAGACCAGCTAAGTTGGCATAGTATCTTCTCGTTCGTAATAGACTCTGAAGCTGCTGTGAATTGGTGCCAGGATCGAGACTATGAACAGTTCACCCAGTGAGGGAAGCACAAATCCGAAGATTGAAGACAACAAACAGAAGAAAACTGGAAGGACCAAGGTATCAGCTTTCAAAAGCTTTTTATTTAACCACAATTTAAAGCAGCTGTATCCCAATAAGGCTATATTTACCTCCTGCAATTACATAACTCCCAAGTTATCGCATATTGCAATTGATGGCATACTACCCAAATATAGTACCTTATCAGGTAATACATAAAAGATTTACAGAGTGCATAGATATAATTATTAAGGATGAGAGGTGCACTAAGGTGCAGAGGTATGTTAGGCTCAAGGAGAGGCAGAGGCCTTATTGAAGCAAGGCACACTTAAGTGAAAAAATTTAGCAAGAATAGCATGCACTAATTTCTCAAATTACTCTAAGACAACGAAGTTTAGAAAGTGTACCAAGAAAAAGATCAATAAAACCATTCACCCAATGCCAAATAGTCAACAATTCTTGCATCGGGAAGAACTGAAACGTCAAATTTAATAAAAGAAAATCTGCATTGTACTCTGATAGACTTCAGTGCATACATCTGATCATTGGACTGCACTTGCTTACTAAAGGACTGGTATAATAAAAAATACCCAAGTATGTATGTTACACTTTTAAAATATATATCCCCAAGACATAAATATATCCCTAAGAAAAAAATATAAGGGTGTAGAATTAACTTGCAGAAATGCCTGGTCGCTAGAACTCAGAAAGGCTTAAAGCAGAGCCTTCTCACTGACTCAGGAAAGGTTCAATCATCAGAAATGGTTCGAGTCAATCGAAAAAAAAAAGCCTACTTCTTCTACGTGAAAGCCCTATTTGGCAGTAGGGTAGTGGCAAGCCCAACAGAAAGGAGCTTTCCTATTCCTAGATGTCAAGCAGGGAATCCTCATTGTGTACTACCTAGCCGACTCTCTTAGTGTATCACCTCTGTCTATCTAATGTCTCCTAATGCAGCTACGAAGGGCAATGTTTTGTGGAAAGGGGGCACTGAAAAAGATATTTGAATGGATAATTAAAAAGCACTAACTTAGGAGGAAGGAACCGGAGCAACCACTGGAAGGAAGCCTAATGCTATGATTTCAGACGATAGCGATATCGAACATCACTTACATTATTTTATGATCTGGAAGGATACAGAAAAAAGACGAATGTCTTAAGTCAAATAGAGAGCTGGTCTTCAGAAGAAATCCAATTCTTGTTTTCAATAAAGAAAGAGGAGGAGCTATTCTTACTAAACCGAATCTTTAAATCGAAGACCAATAAGGGAACTCTTTATTGATTGTGTTTACAAAGCCTTACAACTCTTCCTTTCCTCTTCTCGTGTCCTTTCCTAAGGGCCACACGTCCTTCACTCTATTACCTTCTATTTGAAGTCTGACACTTCATTAAGGAATTGGTATTTCTCTTTCCGTTTTGTCGAGTTTGTCGAGTGTGAATAAGAATCAGTTATTCAAGTCTGGGATCTCTCGGCAAGATAGTGAATTCCTTTCTAAAGTAAGTCTTGTGCCCCGTGCTTCCCTATCTCGGAGTCGGTCTTTCCTAGGGAGTTCGGTATGTCACTAAGCAGGATCCCTTAAGTTTCCTGTGGCATATTCAAGGTAGTTTGCTTCTGAGTAAGGGGAATCCATATTATTAGCACTTGAGTCGATGATTTTTATCTAGTATTTGAAAAAAGAAAACTGAGAGAGATCATTTTGCATGAGTTGGTCTGAGAGACGAGAGATCGACATTGTGGAATGATGTGTGAGGATCATTTAGCCCTTGGTTTAAGTCCCTAGATTTTACCCTTTGAATTACATGTGTTGTGAATTGAAAGAGACTAACTAGGCGCACCTTGCACCTTTCCCAAAGTCACGCGCTTTTAACATGTCGCCTCGCTGCAACCCCCCCTAGGCACCAAGAGAGAGCCTTGAGACGAGTCACATGTAAATTGAAAGAGACTAACTAGGCGCAGCCTTGCATCTTTCCCAAAGTCACGCGCTTTTAACATGTCGCCTCGCTGCGAACCCCCCCTAGGCACCAAGAGAGCCTTGAGACTACGAGTGTGTCTAGGTGCACCTTTTACAACTATGGTTGAGTGCCACTCTAGAAGCACTTCAGAGATTCCATTATGACGCATGGATATGAACGTGTACGCAGTTATCCTGATGCAGAAGGATACATGCTCAAACAAAACCCAAACAAGAAGACAAAAAATTATTTCTCGACATACAAGGGACAAATAACTATGAGAAACAACTTGCCAGAAAGATTACTTGCATATGAGATATCGATTAAAAGGGTCTTGGTTTTAGGGTTGAGAAACTTGATTTATCACTCAAGAGACTAGACTATAAACACACTGTGAAGGATAACTTTATCCAATCTTGAGTCCAAATTCAAATTATCAAGGTGATTATGTTAGAGCTTGTCCCACATTGGTAATTATAACTTCCATAACTAGTATATGAGCCTGGACAGCCTCTCCACTCATTGCCAATTGGTTTTGAGTTGAATGCTATGAAGCACGGGTACTTCTAAAATGCCAAAGTACTCGTACCGGGTACCGGTACTTCATGGGTACTTCAAAATACGTACCGGGTACTCCAAAAATGTACCGGGTACTTTTGAGTTTATGGTTACTTCGTTGGGTACTTTTCTGGATACTTTTGCGTCTATTCGTAAAGTTTTCTAAACTTTAGGGATTCTTCATGGAAAAAAAATTTAAATTGTTGGCCTTAATATGCAAGAACTCAATGCTATAAAGTCATAAACTCGAGACCACGACTCAGATCTAGAGCTTGTTTTTGGAAAAACAAGACCAGGGTTGACCACTCTCTCTCTCTCCCTCTCTCCCTCCCTCTCCCTCTCCCTCTCCCTCTCCCTCTCGCTCTCGTTATTTGGTAAAAATCTATTCCTTTTTTCGATTTTATAGATGGGTCTTGAAATATCTCCATCTTGAAACCTATGATAGTTGCATGCACAAAAATTAGGCTATTGCACTTTATTTCATAGGAGGATGAGACCATCAAGCAATATGAGTTCAAGTTCAAGTGCTATTAGCTTTTGTTATCTTGCTTCTACCTATAAAATATGTATAAACTTGTTATATCTAATGAATCATGCCAAAATTGTAAAAAGATATATATAAAAAAATCACCGTACCCCCGCCGTACTCGTACCCTACTTTTTTGGGTTGTTGCCGTATCCCGTACCCGTACCCCTTACCAATACCCGTGCTTCTTAGGGTGAATGCTTTAACATGGTATCAGAGCTAGGCTTCTGAACAAGATTCTCTTAATTGATTGGCTAGGTCTTTGTGCCTTAAGTGTGCCTTGTGTCTTTGTTCATTGTGATCCCTATGTTATGGATCCTTTGCTTACCTATCCACAGGCGAGTTAGAGGTCGCACGTGCAGAGGGAGTGTTAGACTTGTCCCACATTGGTAAATTATAACTTCCACAACTAGTATATGACCTGGGCAACCTCTCCACTTATTGCCAATTGGTTTTGAGTTGGATGCTTTAACAAAGTCATATGAGTACCTGTGTCCCAATGTACATCGGTGATCCTTAGGACAATATCAAACACCTGTAAATCAAAATGTTTGCGCTGAACCTGTAATTTTTTTAATACAAAACTCATCCAAGTAGCTGTTGTAGTTAAGTATAATTATTCATCCGAACAACCATGGACCTAAATGAATTTCAAAAGCAACCATCATTCTGTTTACTTTCAGAATAGCTGCTTAAGTTTCAGTTAAGATCTGGAAAAGAAATTCTAACTTGGAAAAGTAGTCCAGCAAAACATAAAAATTCCCTGATATGGAATTTTCCAACCAAGTCTGCCCTATGTTATCCTCCCATCATATTATGAAAGCGAATTAAGTTACTAGCGTCTAGCATTACTAAACAAGAATTGAGTGCATCAAAAATCAACACTTACTTGGGAATTAGGGGACTGGTTAATTGGGGTAGTTTGTGGTCTAGCAGATGATTGGACAGGTCTCTGTTGATGATGTCCAGCAATTCCACCGGGCCGCATTTGAGGGCCAGAGCCGAATGACCCCATCGTGCCCATCCCTTGGATTGCTTGTATAGGCTGTCTCACCTAGACATTTCAGATAAAAGTGGGAGGGACCACAAACAAACAATATTTAGAAAACCAAAGGTTCACAGTGAATTGATAATACCAACATACAATGTACGTGTATACACAACAATAGTTAGTCAATCAAATCTAACATAAGTTTACCAATCTCAACTCATCATCCTGGAAATGTTATACCCGTGTCTCCGGAAAAACGCTAATGCTCTTGTAATACGTTACACAATGCACGCTATGCAATTTAGAAATCCAAAGATATACCAAAGCTTCTCCAATTAGATTCCTCAACATTGTATTGTAGGAGGAAAAAATCGTATACACTGAACTAAAAGTGTAGAGAGTGAAGCTCTAACAAGACAAATTAAAGATATGATTAAGCACCTAGAATTTAACTTGAACAATGACAAAGCACTTTTATGTTTTATAGTACTGCAGTTGTAACTGTTCTATGCACAGAAGAATATCTTCAGTTATGAACTACGAATTTGAAGTTTGAGTAACTCAATAAACAAAACTTTTATGCATAATAAAGTCTAAATTCCCGCTCCCCGCTTCTAATCTCCCAGTCAAAATTACCAACCCGCTCCCCATGCTCTCCCTCACTCATTCTCATTTCAAAAAAAAAAAAAAAAACTAGGAAAATTGGAGCATTGTAGGCTTATATTTGTATTATGTATTTATGGAAAAGTTTCACCTGAAAAAAGCGAAAAATAATCTAACGCTATTATGTTTAGAACCCTGACCACACCCATAGCATACCACAATTGTGATTTGTGAACACAGTGCGTACCGAATTTCAACTAATACAGTCGTGTACAAGCATCTAAATTCCTATTTATAAACAAAATACGAGTCCAATAACAAAAAATAACCACCTGAGACGTGCCCTGACCCGTGCCAGATTCCGGCACACTGCCAGAATTACGACCTAACCCACCAAACTGCTGCCCAAAGGACGGCGGGTTCAGAGACGAAAACGAGGCGGGTTGGGGTTGAGGCGGGCTCGGGTGGTGCGCAGGAACTCCAATTGCCATCCCACCCTTTTGCGCCGATAAGGACGAAGAAGACGAGGGCGGAGCAGACGAAGAGAACGGTGGCACGGGCGGGGGAGAAGGGGAAGAAGAGTGGAGGTGAGATGAGAAGTGGTGGGTGGGAAATGGGGAGGGTTGAGGCCAGGGTCTGTTGAAGGGAAGCCTAGGGTTAGGGTTAGGGTTTGGGGAAGGTGGGAGGGAGGCTGAGGAGGGGGGTGGAGGAGGGAGGGATGAGGAGGAGGCGGAGGCGGAGGCGGAGGCGGAGGAGGGTTGTGACGGTGACGGAGTGGGTGGTGATGGCGTTGGGTCAATTGGCTGTGTTGGCGTGGGTTCCATTGAAACCGTTTGTGGGAAGGAAACAGGGGAAAAGTAACTGCGAGTGTGCCGCTATTTGTATTGGATGAGTTTTGGGCTGTTAATTTACCAACCCGTGTATAATTATCAGCGAGGGCTTGTTCTGGAGTTGGCTTCCGTTGTGTGTGGTCGAAGGTTTGCTGCATCGCCTGTTTTTCTCTGCGACATACGGACCGGCGTTAGCTTTCTGATAGTGAATCTGCTGAGGGTTTTCATCGGTGCTAAGTGAAATTTTGAATGGGATGTTCACCAGGTTTAGGGGATTGTATGGCTTGATTGCAAACTCCTCATGTCCCGTACCTCGTTGTCGATGAGAAGAGAGCTTTGTCTCGTGTTTGGATCTCATCATTAGTCTACCTACGTTTTCATTGTATTATTCATTTTCATTGTATTGGATGAAAACCGTTGTAAGCGCCGAATGACTTCTTTATATATAACAATGGAATTCGGATAAAAAAAAAAAAAATCCAGTTCTTTTCAAAACTTTCAAACTAGGTCTCTACTATTTTAAATGTTATTTTTTTTTTTTATATAAAAGAAGGTCGTTAACTGTGTTATTGCTGTTGTTCATCTAAATAATGTGACAGATACCAATCACTATTTACCGATTCATGGAGAAGTTCCATGGCTTTAAGCAAGCAACTGAACAAGAAATCCTCGTCATTGGAATCAAGGTGAGTTATCAGCTTATAGTTATAAGTTTCTTGCTAGGCCTGCTGTTCACATCTTCCTTTGCTTCTCAACTAAGTTCGTATATATCTAGGTCATGTGATTGAAGGTTGGCAAATCTAGTGGAGAGAAGTTACTCAAGTGATATTGGCAATGCTATTCGCGATGTTATTGAAGAAACTTTTTGTTTGTTTTGGAGCAAAACAACCAGCCTTTTGGATACTAACCCTGATCAAAGTTCCTATAGATAGGTGTAGTCTTATCAAGGAATCAACTATTTGTGATCTGCAGCGATGTGTTGATTCTTCTGAGAGAGAGAGAGAGAGAGAGAGAGAGAGAGAGAGGCTAACTTTCTTTGTATATTGTGAATCTTTAATGCTATATATGGTCTTGGCAAGAAAAAGCTCCATACGAAGGCAAAGCCGAAAAAAAAGAAGTTGGAGTATGAAAAGCTTATGAATGCTTATAACAGGAAGCGGGTGATCAATCACATTCGTCAATATGCTAACACTCACTGTATCTTCTGAGTAAGGCATTACAGATGATGTTTGAGAGTGTTTTACCCTATGACTTTATAAGAAGGCCTTGGATTAAGGGTTTCTTTCTTTGATAATCTTAGATTAGGGGTTTGGTTCCAAGTCATGTTTAATATATGTGGGTTCAATTTTGTGATATGGATTGCCCTATGATTGGTACTTCGTTTTCCAGTTTTGTATTTTCTATTTCTTCGTTTTCCAGATTAGGGGTTTGGTTCCAAGTCATGTTTAATTTACTTATGAATCTTGACTGCTTCAGGTGTTGGGTCCAAATGTACTTTGTTGGGTTTGCCCAAGATTGAGGCATGTTGGCTCTGGTCTTCGTTTCCGAACAACATATGAGGAAAAAGCTTGTGCCATCTCCCTCCAAACGAGTTTGAGTACTGTTGGGGAATTTAAAGGATTTGAGATACAGATTAAAGCATAGGCATATGAGATGTAACTCTTGTAACTTTGCCAAATTTGAAAATATATTGGTTCGTGTGATATCAAATTCATTTCAGGATTCCCTTCCTGAATTTTTTTTGGAGCTGCAATTTCAATTAAAATTTTGAGGTGCTTGAAGTATTTACCATTGGAAGAATTCAAATAAAATTTCTCTTTACATAAAAGAAACACAAAAATGCTAAATCCATGAGCACATTTTTTGTGCGCGCATGGAATATTACAAGGGAAATTTCTAGATGACAGAACTTGAAAAGGTTTCCACCAAATTCCATTAAAGCATCAAACTCAATACCAATGCAAAAATGTACACACCAAACCATTATGCCATTCCACTGCCCGAGAACAACATTTCTAGCCATCAAGCCATTAAAAAAAATATGGGTCCCACATTTATTTATTTTGTATTTTCATGGCAAAAAATACCAGTAGAATAAACCCACCAATCACCAATAAACCCCTGGGACTTTTAACCATTATTGTTGTGCTTTTGAAGGAGGGTAATGGAGAGTTGTAATAGATGTGGTTGCAAACACAGAGGTGGGGACTGAGGTGGCTCATGTGGTTGGTGAATGAAATGGGAGGGTGTCACAAGACGGCTTTGACGATGGGTATGGCGCTAGACAAACTCCTATGCTTGTCCGCCAAGATTAACCCATAAGTATTTGCAATGCAAGCAAATGATATCAAGTAAGTAACTGAGTTATCGAGTTGAATGTAAACGGCAACTCGAATTAAATAACAAACAAATGCATTAGATTTGGAGAAAAGAACTCATTATCATTAATCAACTCAAGTACTACAACGACCGCTACAAAGTTACTGAGCTTAAAGACAAGAGCTCATACTTTATTGTCTTGTTGTATATGACATTCCCCATGTGGCACGAAGAAATCTGGGGTATAATCAAACACACGTTATGAAACTATAAGGACTAAAAGTAATAAGAGACTATTTCCAACACTTGTACAAGACTCAAAAGAAGATCCTGAAACAAATTTGCGCACAAGTAACGCTCCTACATTTGAAGTTGCTTTGGCATGGACGACAACTTGAACGACGACAACTCTATTACTCGATAGTTACTTGGTAGAAAGAGACATTGTGCATAGATAACAGATAGATCATGGGTAACTCGTGACAGAGAGGCATTTAACAATGATGGTTTTGTGTACGTGGGTGTAAAATGGTGAAACGTAGAACTGTAATTTACTAACCCTCGTAATCCGAATATGTTTTCACAAATAGGGCTTTTTCGTGGGTGTCTAATTCTATTCTTGTAGTCTATCATTTGATTTTTCTTGGACATAAAAACAAAAGAGCAAGCAGGATATATAGGAGGAAACTCTAGTTAAAAAAAAGCAAGATAGAAAGAAACAAAAACTGAATTAAACAATGGAGAAAGGAAACAAAAACCTTTAAACCACATAGTAAAATAATTTTTTGAAATTTTTAATTACGAAAAACTAAATCATTAAGAACGAATAAAAGTAAGGGAGCAATGCTCCGATTAGATATCTAACAAATAATGCAACTTCGGCCTTCTTATGAAAAAACAGAGAGATTCCAAGATTTGAAAATTACAAAAGCTCTACAAACCTAACCAAAACAACAAAGAACAGCCAAATAAAAGCCAAACAAAAAGCCTAATTATTTACAGCTTTAACAGCAATAGGACTTCTAACTGAAAAAATATTGTTGTACCAAGTGAGGCTCCCAAAAACAAACTCCCCCAAACGTTGCGTAGGGTAAACGTCCACCCTAAACGTTAGAGTCTTCTGGCCACCTGAAAAATCCAAGACACTCGGGGACACACTTATTTCAATACCTTGTGGATTCTCAATGCGAACGTTGAATACCTTAGTGTTATTTTCATTACCGCGGTAAGTGACCTTTCGTGTCACTGATACTCCTCCAACCAAATTGTTGATGCCAATAGAAGGGAGGTTTAGGTCATAGGCACTTGTTTGGCTGTTAGGACAGTTTGCTGTATTGCTTTCAAAAAGCATTCGGAGGATATCTATGCCTACGCCGTGGCTGCACAGGAAGTAGTATACATCGGTTTCACTCATGTCGTAGACCAATCCTGGATTTATAGCTGCATTTGGATTCAAATGCCCGGATCCCATGTCAAATGGCGTTGCTCTTCCGGTGTTTGATTGGATAGGATTTCCGGTATTGTCACCTGGTAAAGCTGTGGCCAAGGGTAGAAATATCAACACCATAAATCGTAACAAAGTGGAGTACTAATTTTCACTTCACAGACTCGATCCTCCTAATTGGTGTTTCCTAAACCTATTTTTCTACATTCGGTTTTTGAAAGTCATTAAAGACTTATAGGGTCGACCAATTTGAAATTTGTCCATTACATGAGATTCCTTTGAGGTAGAACTCTTTTAAAGTCTTTTTCTTATTCTCTACAACTTATCAACTATTATGCTAAAATAGAATATGATATTGTTTTTAATGTTTAAAATCAACTCACAAATTCATACCACAAAACTTGTTCAACAAATAAAGCAATCAGTCACATGTGTGGTGAAACTGAGGCATGAGCTAAGCTGATAATGTTTAACTGGTTGTTGTAGCAATACAAAAATTATTTCTAAAAGTACAAACATTCATCGTTTTGAAATAGAACTTATTTTGGAGTAAACCTAAATTTGATTTTCCGAGACTCTTGTTTGACAATTAAAAGCATTTTTTTTCTTTTCCACAACATAAGCCAGTATTGCTTGTTGTAGTTTTTGAGGTTTTAAAATCTAGTCAAATACATGGGAGTATGCAATACCAACCACTGGACTGATGGTAGAAAAATACTAACCTGTTGTCATTATTGCAGATTTTACTTCTGCCGCAGACCAATCAGGGTAAATTGCTTTAATCACCGCAGCGACACCTGATACATGAGGACATGCCATAGAAGTACCGGAATCTAAGAAGAAATAGGGAGCATTTGCTGGGCCTGCATTTATTAACCCGGATGCTAAGATGTTTACTCCTGGAGCTGTTATGTCAGGCTGTAACCATGATTTCTCAATTAGTGATAGAAACAAGTATTAAACGACATCTCTACATTGCAATAATCTAAATGAAAACTTTGAGATTATGATATAATTATTTAAAATTAGAAGAAAAAAACTTACTTTGATTATTTCTGGAGTTAGACGGTTAGGACCCTTCGAGGAAAAATATGCCATCTTTGGAGCGGGTTTCACGTCGTAGTTTATTACTGATGGCAATATCTTCACATTAGGCTCCCTAAAAAAATACTTAACAACTGTTAGAACTTGCACCATTTTTTTTTTTATAAATTTGAGAAATCGGGACGAATTATTGTTTCAATTCTATTTAGAAATAAGACATGTGACAACTATAGTGCCCCATTTTTTGTTATGACTAACCTAGCTGAAGCTATATAGTTTCCAAGCTTGTTTGCTTCTTCTTGATTGATCACAGAAGTAGGCACCACAAAATCACGGTGGTCCTTCTCATCATATGGATTCACAACAATCATTCCAACACCACCTCCATATCTCACCACTGATGACTTCTCACCATAATTATCCTGCCCTGTTTCCATGAAACACACCACAACCTTCCTTTCAATTGTTGAAGTATCGAGGGTATTCCATTTGCAAAAGCTGGAAAAAAAATAAAAAAAATTAGCATCACACTTTTAAACAATCGCGTTGATATGCACAAGCATGCTTAAAGATACGTACATGAATACGGAGTGCCTTGAAGATAGGATTATGCATGAATGACTTACTTAGCGTCTTCACTGCTAACACCACGCATTGCCGCATCACCTCCGGCAATAACATAATAGAAACCATCCATTTGGTATTTGTTGTTCCACCCATATCCCTGAATATTACAATTTACTATTTAGATTAGACTTTATCATACATAATGGACCAATTTAATTTCCAGGACTATTAATCCTTTTCACAAAATCATATTCGTATCAACAAAATCTACATACAAAAATTGGACCATAAAATTCGGCATGAATGCAGTATGGCTGGCATTGCATTTGATCATTCTTTTTTGTATTAGCTTTGCCTACGATATATTAGCACTCATGAAACCGGTAAATGGTAACCAAGTGGTTTTGGAAATCGGAACTCGTAATCCAGTCAGGGTATCGGTCGTGGTGCAACAGAATTCATTGGTCACCAATGACGAATGCATGAGTTTAATATTGATTGGACGAATATAAATTATTTTTATCACTTATGAAAGGGGGTTGAGTTTGGACCTATAATGGTTTACACAAACACATGAGTACTCACAAAGAAGAACATACTTGCCTTTTATAGACATACACCTTATCAATAAAACGGTTGGGATCATTTTCAACTAACTGCTCATATTCTCCTTCTAAAATCATATTTCCACCATATTTCAGAACGTTAGCATATAGTTAAGTCTTCTACAAATCTTTTAAAAATATCAGAATCCTCTAGAACACTCTGTAACTCTTAGGTTCCTCCACTTCAATCTTTTAAAGAGTTTTTTCACCGTACTAGAATACTTAGTAACAGTCTCAATCCTTCCTGACTTTTCTAGGTTTCTCAAATTTATTACAAGGATTCTAGATGTATAAAAAAATCAAGGTTCATATTTGGAAAATCATGCCAAAAAATTATTATAGCTAGTCTATCTATACTATTACAAAAATGTATACATATGTAATTACAGATGCATACAATCTTAAGAGGACGCTTTATAAACTTTTTCAAAATTGTGGGGCGTAGCGTTTAGGAAAAAAAACTACCAAGCTATTGAAGTAATTTTAATTTTTAGCTAGGAGGGTCGCCCGGGCTTAGCCGCCCCTCTGTCCCTCCTTATTGGTCACAGTATAATTGGAATCACGAGAATGAAACAATTCGTAGTGGTAATCGGTTAAGGGCAGGGGCGGAGGGAGTAAGAGACAAATGGGGTCACCCCACTGCCTTTCGAATTTCACTAGGGAATCATATATAATATTTACCATGTTCTTGCTTATTTGACCACACTTTAAACTTCCTTACTTGCCCCAGCCCTTTTAGAAGGTTCGGAACTTAGAAAAATAAGGGGGCAAAATAGAACTCCCTAGCTTTCTTCCACAAATCCCCAAAATAAGGGGGCAAAGTATGAAAAGTCATTGAGTTCAATTGTAAATCGAAGCTACATTTAATTATTGATATATACCTAGTTTATGATTTTAATCCACTAATTGTTTCTTTCTAGCAAATCGAAAAAGAATTGCTCGTAGTTCAAAAATTTTACCACACTAATCAAAAATCCTAGCTCCGCCTTTGGTTAAGGGTCGTGAATTAGGCCATCTCTAGTGCACTACCTAAAAAAGTACCCAAAAGTATCCTACCTAGCTAATTAAGAAAAACTCAAAAAAAATCTCTCTAGTGCACAAAAATTAACTCTCTAAAATCCTAGGTGACACCCCTCACTCCCTAAAGTGCCCCCAACTCACTACCTAAATTTGGGGATAGACTTAATGGGGAGGGGGGAGAGAGAGAGAGAGAGAGAGAGAGAGAGAGAGAGAGAGAGAGAAGGGATGAAGAAGGAAATTTTTGTGGGACCAAGGGCATTAAAGTGGATCCCACTCTAAAAGATAATGAACATATATAGGTAGCCCATTAAAGTGCATTCTTACTTAGCTAGCTATCTAAGTTCTTAGCACATAAAATAGGACCCAACATGTGCTTAGATATACATTTGAACAAATATTTTTTAGGTAGTGCACTAGAGATGCTCTTATTACTAAAAATCATTTCATTGGCGGTAATAGATTTGTAGCCCTTACATCTGTTGGTGACTTGGTGTGGTTGTGACCTGCCAGTAAAAAGCGAAAAAATGAACTTACGCAACGAAATTAGAAATACCCTATGATATTCGGTCTTAAAAAATGTAAGAATACATAAAAAGTAATCGATTTCTCTTTTCTAGAGTAATTCGGAAAACTTTTCATGTATCCTACTACTCTTTCAATCTTACCAGTATATTGAGGTCTAATGTCATCTATCAGTCGATATCCATGTAATGTTTTAATTTTTCTCCTATGTCAACTGTAACCAATGTTTTAAAAATCGAAATGGTGAGCGAATCGGAAAAGGGACCGGGCGGATGGGTCACCAGTTCAATCGCAGTTGAATCGGAATCGAACCGTGATTAACCCAGCTCTGATTCTTACAGTCTGGCGGTTCGACCGCCATTCTAGAACGGTTTTCATGTTTTAGGCCGGTTCTGGAAATAAAACGGTTTTGTAAAACCGAACCGGACAAAGGTCTGGTTGAACCAGCCAGTCTGGTCCGATTTTTAAAACATTGCGTGTAACAATATCATAACCAAAAAATTACCGAATCCCCATGAACCTTTAGGTCTCGTTAAATTAATTGATGGGAAGGAATTAAAAGAAAAGTACGAGAATGTCTAACGCTAACTTAAATGTACCTTTTGAGGTAGTCAAGTGACTCGATTAAGTGGGCATACCTTTAAAGTGTAGCCATTGCCAAGTTGGATGTTGGACACAAACTCCCGATCAATAGAACTAGCCGCAACCGAAAGAGCCCAGGGCGCAATATTAGAAAGATAACCTGGCCCCATTGATCCACTATTTCCAGCACTAGCAGATGTCACAATCCTTTTCAAAAATGCATGAAAAGCCCCAATCGAAAACACATCATCCAAGTAGTCATCCGTGTTGTCCCCGGCGGAGACAGTGATCACGTCGACTCCATCGTCAACCGCGTCGTCGAATGCTTTTAGGATATCCGACGAGTCACACTGGTTGAACCAGCATGCCTTGTACACCGCGAGTCGCGCCCTGGGGGCCCCGCCCCGGGCAGTTTGGCCGCCCCCGAGTGGGTCGGTGACGGTTACCTGTGCGCCAGCGGCTGTTGAGGCTGTGTGAGTCCCGTGGCTAAAATCGTCGCGCGCTGATCGATAGAAGAGACGACCAGAGCGTTCGAGAGGACCATTATGCTGTTCAAACCCTGTGTGGTAGTAACGGGCACCGATGATTTTCCTGCTCAAAATTAGTTGAAAATCAAAAGGTGCAATTGGCGGATCTAGGAATTTAGTATAGAGGGGGCATAAATTACCTTCAATTTTTATTATAGTCAAACACAATCTAGTTATACAGAACAGAAATATTCATCACTAAGCAAAAACTGTATTCCAAAAGTTAAAATATACTTGAAAAAGATGTTTAAAAATAGAAACCAACTAGGGGTGTCCACGGATCGGATCCGGACGGATCAGATCAGGATCCAAACCGAAACCGCTCAGAGCGGATTATGGTTTTTAAGATCCGGAACCATCCGTAGGTGACAAATGGATGGATCAGATTGGTTACGAATCAGATCGGATCGGGCGGATTTGACAGATTAAAGAAGGATTATTGGGTGGATTGAGCGAATCGAGCGGATCCGATCCAATCCGGATCCGGAACCGCCAGATTAGAAATTCTCGATCCGGAACCAAACCGAACATTCATGGATGGGTTAACGGACGGATCAGATTGGACGGATTGAGCGGATTAGATGATCCGCTGGACAGCCATAAAGCCAACAAACGATATATTCCTAAAGTTTTTCATGTATAATAAGCAGGCTCACAATGTTCAATTTTGTTCAATATTAGTTCGTGAATTCTTTTTTAAATTATTTGTCGGTGAAATTAAAAGCATACCATCATGAGTTTTAAGAGAAAAAAAAACTCCTGACTGTATGATAAATCGGTGCTGGTAGGCTTTCTTTCAAATTTATAACACTGTTAACATTGTTTTTAGAGTATACAATGGATGCTAGAATTATTGAAAATGCCAATTAAGAGTTAATACTAATATTGGGGGTTCAACAGTAATAACCAAAAGTCCAGAGAGTCACATGCCCACCCTGGACCCTTGTTAAATCCGTCGTGGGTGCAAACCACAACTATTAACAGAAGATGCCTTTGTTCTTTTCTTTTCTCCAAAAACTAAAATTAGATTTTTTGGTCATTTCGTCACTTGTGATTTTTCGTCTTTAATAAACTTTTATATTTTACAACTGACTTATTTTTTACTTTTTGGGTTTACGTAGTGTTATATATCTATCTAAAAGATATAATTAAATAAAAACCTCTTATAAACTCTAAAACAACAAAGTCAAATGGTCAACGGGTAAAGTCAAAGCTAGCTAATTTTTTTGTTTTTAGTAAATTTTGATAATTTTTTTTAACTTTTCCAATGTGTCTAGTGTATTCAAAAAGTTCAAAAAAAAAAAAAAATTGTGTTAAAATGTTTATAAGAGTTGACTAAAAACGAATAAATATACAACTCAATAATATTTTTATCCCAAAAACACATAATTTGAATTGTGAACTATAAAATAAAGATTATTATACTAGAATTAGAATTTAAGAAAAATATTTTGATAATATTGTGTAAGGTATAATTTGCATAAAGATACTATGCAAAAGTATAATGAGTATCTAAAAATCTTACGTGAAAGTGATTTTTTTTTTTAAAAAAAAAGAAATTCATTCTTCAGTTTGTAAATGCATTTTGTAATATGCACTTGACTCACAATGCAACATGGAAAACCAATAATGAGGTCAAATCCTATGTATCAGGTCTCTGCACTCCCATACATTTTCAATTCTTAGATTACATAGTAATTTTAGAACACTGAAATTTTCTCACACAATCCAACGGCTCAAACAGACATGGGTGATGGGTCTTGGCGAACAAGGGGTTTTGGTGTAAAGGTACTGCTGTGAACTCTCTAAACAGTTCGGCCTCGTTTGTTTGGTGGGATTTGGTGGTGGGATGAAGTGGGACCCAAAATTTAATGTTTGTTACCCTTAGATGAGATTTGAAAAACCATGGCAATTTTTATCCCAATTCGTACGGGATATGGATGGGATTTGGATTGGATTTCCCCCTATATATTGGTCATGTGCTATAACAAAAAAGTGTTTTCCAATGGCTATATCCCGTTGAATACAAATACCGGATATGGATTTTCTCCATCCATTGATATCCAATGGGATTTCATATCCATCAATTTATCTCCGGTCAAACAAATGAGGCTAGTATTCATTATGCCGATAGAAGGAAATTCTGAAGGCCAGTTTGCAGGTACATCTTGAAGGGTATTTGACAAAGAATTTTTCGCAAGGATCTCTAATGCTATTTGATTGGTTAGGGGCAGTTTCCCGTCTCTAGCACAGTGCTAAAAGATTTAAAGTGCTAAAAATATTATATGTATGTGAGCAGAATAACGAGTGTCAAAATGCGTGATTAGTACTTTTAGCACTTTTAGAAAGCATGGGAAACCATAAAAATGTTACTATCGAAAATTAAGATAAAATTGAGTATTGTACATCAATGTTTTGAAACTTGAACCATTGAACGAATCGGAAAAGGGACTGGGCGGACGAGTCAACCGGTTCAACCGCAATTGAACCGAAATCGAATCGTGATGTCAAGTCTTCTTGATGTATTTTATGTACCAAATTACAAATATTTGTGAAATATCTATATTTGCTTCGTATTTAATGGAAAATGTTATGTCCCAGACTGTATTCCTGAGGGAAAAATTTACAATACACACCCCTTAAAGGGGTGTATGATATGCACCCATTGTGTGGTCAAGATTGCGCCACCTCATAATAAATGGCCTGGAGAACCGGTTATTCGTAACTTTTTCGTGAGTTTCGTAACTTTTATACTAAGAATTCGTAACTTTTCAGTAATATGATTCGTAACATTTTCTGAATTTGTAACTTTTATACTAAGAATTCGTAACTTTTCAGTAATATGATTCGTAACATTTTCTGAATTCGTAACTTTTCAGCAATATGATTCGTAACATTTTCTTGCGTTTAGTAACTTTTCGCGTGTTTCGTAACTTTTTGTGGGACTCATAACTTTGAGACAAAAAATCATAACTTTTTTTCTCAATTATGATTCATAACATTTTTTTACGTCTAGTAACTTTTAGACAAAAATTCATAACTTTTCACAAATATGATTCGTAACATTTTCGTTCATCTCGTTACTTTTTTAGTAAAAAATCGTAACTTTTTCAACTATGTATAATCAATTGGGTAATCGATTGGTAACAATAGAATACGTAATCAATTATGTATTTCAAAAAAAATTACTTAGTTTTGATTTTTTTATTACATTAGTGCTATATGGCCTCAGTAATTGTTGAGGCAAATGTATTTCGAAGAAGTAAATGAGGTTTCTTTAAAATAATTTTAGTTTCAATTTTCACAAAAAGAAGAAGAAGAAGATATTTTTAATCTAAATTAATTTTAGATACTATAATTTGGGTCTCTCTTCCCTTAAAATTAAAAAACGCTTTTCATATAGCTATGGCGTAACTTACTTGAAAACTTAAACTTTTTCAATCTATAGCTATGGCGTAATTAAACCGTTTCCAAAAAATAAAGTTAAAAAAGTTTTTTCAAAAAAATTATAATTTTTTCATTTAAAAGAAAAAACAAATCAAAGAGAAATTTTTTCAAAAACTATTCCTTTTGAAAGTTTTTTGAAGGAAAAAAAAACTAATTTTGAAAATAGTTATTGAAACAGTCTTTTTTTAAAATTTATTTTCAGATGTAAAAAAAATCAATTTTCATAATTTTATTTTTTAAAAGTACGGTTTACCAAAAACTAGTTTTTATCCAGAACAATATTTTCAAAACTTTTGTGATTCAAAAAACTTTTTTGAAACACTTTTTCCAAAAAAAAAAATTCCCTTGAAAAGCTATTTTCAACAAAAAAATTTCAAAAAATAGTTCTTTTTGAAAAAAAAAACTCTTTTGATACTTTTCGTTTTTAAATGAAAAATGGTTTAATTTTTTAAAAACCTTTTCAACTCTATTTTTTTTAAAAATAATTTTTTTTTTCAGGGTTGAGGATATATACTTAGGGTACTATGATCATTTCACGCAAAAAAGTTAACACTGTTAGCCTTAAAGTAACGTCAGGGGAGAATCTGACAATTAGTTTGAAAAGTAAGGGAGGGCAGCGGAATTTCAGAAAGTATAGGGGATGTCTCAGTATTTATCAAAAACCTCAGGGGAGGGGAGTTAAATTTACCCTTCTTTTTTTCCTTCAATTTGTTAGGTCACCTGTTGCTTAGGTTAACAAATAATCGATTTGTAATTTTTTGTAATCGATTCATAACTTTTTAAGATCCAACGGTAGATAACTTATGTGCATATGATAAGCACCCAAAAAGTGTGTATTGTAGCCATTTCCATTCTTGAGTGGAGTATTATCAAAAGGGCTAAAAAATTTACCCATTGCAATTTGAAGTTGAAAATTGCTCCCCGGTTACACACTCTCCCTTGAATCCCTTCGGCATCTTATCCATGCCCTCGGCTGGGGTGAAACTGGGTGACTCCGGCCAAACTCCTGTCAAGAAAATGTAAAAATAATCAATCATGTATATTTAATCAGATTGTTTTTAATTTTTCTATCTGTGTCGATTAGAGATGTCAATAAATTTGAAATTCAGATCATAATTCAATAAAAACCAAAATCCAATTTTCTCGGACCCTTTTTGTTTGTTTAATGAGTATAGTTCAATTTTATTCATTTTTTACTTTTTCAATCTGTATAATTAAGATAAATCCACAAATTAAAATAGTTTAACAGGAAAAATTCACTAAAAAAAGAAAAATCACGAAATAGAAACTTAAGGGCTTGTTCGTTTGTGTTTTCGGAACCGGGTTTCTAAAACTCTCCCACATTCGGTTTCCCAAATGGGTTTTCTACCCTTTTATTTGTTGAAGGGTTTTAAGAACCGGTTCTCAAAATCCCATTTGGGTTTTCAACAAGGGTTTTCAAAGATTTTGATAACCGGTTCTCAAAAACCCTTCCAAACAAGGTGAAAGGTACAGCTTTTAATTGAATTGCACCTTTTTTTTTTGCGCGGCAATAAAATTTTATTAGTGAATTGATTTGCACTTACCACTATCAATGTGTCCAATGACCACGTCATATTTTTCGTTAACCGAGTAGTCGCCGAATGGGCTATGATCACCATTAGCCAGCATGAAATCCCACGACCTCGTCGTGTGAAGTTCATGTAACCTACTTTTGAAGACAGAAACAACCGAACCGCTTTCTGCAACCATGGAAAGTAAAATGAAAACATAATTCTTGACAATTTACCGGCCGATGGATGCAACTATTATAGTATCATGCATATGTTTGTGATTGTCTCTCTTACTCGCAATTCGATTTGCTTGTTCATGTGTTAGCCTGGCCGAGAAGCCTCTGAAACTCTTGTGATAGTGGTGGACTGTGACCTTTCGGGCATGGCCAACACTACCAACGACGGAGGCTAGCAATTCATGATTGGATGATATCACAGTTTTGGAGTCGGACAACGAGTTTTTCCCCATGTACACAATGTAATGCTGCAAAATCAAAGTCAAATCGAATATACTTTTTTTTAGGATTATACCACATGAAACAATAATGGAAGAGAACATTCGCTAAGCGTTCATGAACTTGCGCTTTGCTCGGTTTAGGTCTCAAGATCCGGATTTTAAAATTATTACTCAATTATTATCTCTATTTTCCTCCAATTATTATTGCTATTTTCAATTATTATTCTTATTTCGTTCTCCACTCAAAACCCAAATGCAAAATCCAAAATCTAAACCCAACAAGGTGAAAGGGTATGCTAAGGTTTTATTTGGCGATATCAAACAAATAATGATGACAACAAATGAGAAAGTGAAATCAGTGGTTAAGATTCATGTAGCTAGATATTTGTCTGAACCATTGATTTCACTTTCAGGATAGTTTTCGGGATACTTCGAATTTTCCAATCTCGTTGATTGCAAAAGAAAAAGAATTTGTTTTTTAGTGATTGATCGGATGGTAGCACGCAATTTGTTAATCTTATAGTGAACACTAAAGCGACGCGTATGCACGGGTATGTATGCAATATGCACGGACGGTGCATCTCGATCATACGTGCATGAAACTATTTGCGCAAATAGTTTAACTATTTGCGCGCGCGAATAGTTTATTTACAATCCGGATCATTAATTTCATGCACGGACGGTCGAGATAGGTTGCGTACGCTATACATCAGTACGAATCGCAGCGTTCTATAGCGAATCGGTCTGAAACTCACTTCTAACAGTACAAAGAGGTGCCGAAAAACGTACATATAGTAATCAAATCCTTTGATTCGGAATGTGAAAAGCAGTGTGTAACGAAATGTGATTGTTAATTAAGCTACGAAGAAGGATTACAAACCTCAGTCGTGCTATTTGTAATAGCGACACAAGCGTGGATGCAATGGAGGAGGAACACAATGGAGAGGATGTGAACATATGTCTTCATGTTGTCGAGTTACAAAAATCGGTAAAAGGAATTCGGAATATACGTTAATAAAGAAGAAAGATGAGTGCTATTTATAGATTTGTATCCCTAGAAAGTAGGATGTTTGAAACAAAAGCTATCCCGTAAAAGTTGAAAGTTAGGTTTGGATTTTATCTTTTAACTATCTATCTATATCCTATGGGTAATTCTACTTACGCATCCCTCAAAGCACACTTCTCAAACACATAACATGTTGAGTGAGCTCCACAATATATTTTGATAATCCAAACCGTTTATTTTTTAGGTCTCGACAAACACACTATATCTAGGAAAAAAATTTGATAAGACATTGGAATAAATATTAAAGATTTACATTTGTCTTATGAAACATGAAGCGTTGAAGTTCTTCATGTTATCAATTGATTTGACTTATACACTTATCAATATCCGATCAATATTATTTTTGAAATGAATGATTTAAACGTCGGGAGAAATAAAAAGGACGTCTCCGATACTCAAAATAGGTTATATGACTACATGTGTTTGAGAAGTATGTTTGAAAAATGTGTACATAGCAAGGCCGTAATCTGTTTATATATTATTAGAGAGTTACTATTTGTGAGGAGGGCTCTCTATGCGACGAGTGACATGAGTTGAAGGCTTATTTTAAATGTCTAAATTTTGAAATTTAATTTATTCACTAACAAAGAAATCCTTCACTATTTGAGTTCAAATTCTCAACCAAAAGATAAAATGACGGAATCTAAAGCCATGACGGTTATCTCTTTTCCCATTCAAAATTCTAAAGTTCTTATCCTCTTTTAACTTAATGTGATAATGCATATCTTTTATCCCCGATGAGCATGAAACAACGTTTAAACATTCACTCATAAAGATTTTAATGTTTTACATCATACAAAGGGTTTTTTTTTGTGCCTTAACAGATTAAGTGTTGTGCTACTTGTGCATATAGGTGAGATTTCAACAGAGAAAAGGTGAAAGGTTGATAATGAAACACGATCACCTTGTTTGGAAGGATTTTTGAGAACCGGTTCTCAAAACCCTTGAAAACCCTTGTTGAAAACCCAAATGGGATTTTGAGAACCGGTTATTAAAACCCTTCAAAAAATAAAAGGGCAGAAAACCCATTTGGGAAACTGAATAAGGGAGGGTTTTCGGAACCCGGTTCCAAAAACACAAACTAACAAGCCCGGTGTGTTGCGGAGAATTAGTTCCAAAACTTTATCGAACTTTACCAATTTTGCAACTTTATGTCGAGTTCTACATTTTCCTTTGGTTTAATGGAAGAAAGAGATATGTTGGCCATGTTCTACATCGTCGTTTTCCTTTATATTTCTTGTGTTCTACAGGTATATATTTATTGATTCAGATTCAAATGATGATCTACATGAGTATTTTGTGTCCTAGGATGACTGTGGGAGTGACACATGTCATTTATAACTTTCAATGTCAAAAGAAAAGGGAACTGATTTTGAGGCTCCATATTTTGATGCAGACACTCCAAAATTTAATGAAATTTCAAAATTACCCTTTTCAAAATACAAAAAATTACAAGACACTCCACCCTAAATTATTTCCTCATTTACTGAGGCACTCCAAACGGAAAAGGAACCAAAATCTCTCTCCATTAACTGCAAACTTCAAACACCCTGAGAAAGTAAGGATCAACAAAGACATTAGTAACAATCCAAACCAGCTTCAAACAAGCAAAACTCAAGGGCGTAGCAACAGGAACCAAAATGAGAATAATGATCCAAAACAACTAATGTTAAAAAATCAACTAATATTAATAAACTGGTGTTAAATACTAGCTTCAAACAAAACAACTAATGATGTAACGACCCGGATTTTCGGAAGCATTAATTAAGATAACTAATTAGGATTAATTTAATAAAACGAGTTTCCATCAGAGTGCACGTTGGAAAACGTGAAGTGCAACCCATTACAAAATACTTAGTACGGTTTGAGAAATTAATATTACAGATCCAACCTTAAAAATAAAGGGGGTGGGTTCTACAGATTAAAGTTCAACTCTGGATTCTACAACTCCTCCTGAGCCTGGTCTGCCGGAAAACCCTCGGCTCCGAAATAACCGTCTCCTTCGACACCAACAGTACCTGCTTGATCATAGTCTGGCATAATACGTCCGAGTCGCGAAGCAACATCATGGTATTGTACCAGGGTCACACAAAATGTAACACCGTGAGCGATAAATCACTCAATAGCCAACTCCTACCCACTAACCCTTACATTACAAATCATCAATAATTCATATTTCAACAGTTCATATCACGGAGTGCATATATAAGTAACAAGCGTCTGGTTTCCTTATCTTCATTTTAACTTAAGCGTTCTCATAGATTATAAACCTTAGAACGTCCCTCCAATTCAGAACTGATAAACACAATTCCTAGTGGACTTTTCGGCTAGCGAGGCTCTGGTTCCGCTGACCCGATAATTGGGACCTTTCGGCTGACCAGGCTTTGGCTCCGCTGACCACGACTTAATTTCCTGGTGGACTTTCGGTTGGCGAGGCTCTAGTTCCGCTGACCTGATAATTAGGACCTTTCGGCTGACCAGGCTTTGGCTCCGCTGACCACACATTCTTCTTACTTCTCGGTTTCTTTTACCTTAAAATCGTCTATGTGAACTATTACTTAAGTACGAACCCGGGAACCTATTTGTCCAATCTAACAATCAACATGTTTATGGAAAGTACACTTACAAGAAGAAGCAAAGCGATAATGATAACACAGGGGTCATAATTGAATATCTCAATTCACAAGTTCACGAAATTCAAGTAATCGAAATCCAGGGGTCTAAACGTAATAAATCCAAACTACAGGGGCAAAAATGTAATTTACTAAACTTTTGGGGTCAAACCGTAATTTGAAGAATGTAGTAGTCACCAACGTCATTTTAAGTAAATACAAGGGTGTCCAACATAATTTCATGACTTTGGGGTCCTTAGTGTAATTTTACAAACTCTGGGGTCTTTTTGTAAATAAACATAATACAGGGTCAAAAATATAATTTCGCCACCAACAAGGGTAAATACGTAAAATACTTTATTTTAGTTCATAAAGTCCTAACTTATCATAAAATGTAATTCCTTGATTTTCTTCTAAGTACAAAACTACACATTATGCAATTTACACACACAAGGGCAAAATAGTCATTTTACACCGGAGGGCATTTTGGTCATTTTGTTACACTCCTAAATTTTCAGTAGTGACATTTAGTTGATAAAAATAGGTTTTGTAAATGATACACAAGTACGTACGTCAAGTTTCATGAAATTATACTTTAAAATTCTGAGAATTTTGCTGAACTTTGGATGGCTATAACTCACTCAAAACTCAACCGATTTGGATGATTCTTGTGTCTAAATTCAAGAGTTTCAAACCCTTTACAACGTTGGTGAAGAAATGTAAACTTAAAAACGATTGGAACAAGGAGAAAAATGAAGATTTACAGAGGGGCAGAGGGCTGTCTGGAAATGGAACAACATATTCCAACAGAATTTCGGGCAAGGATATTGGGGTCATTTCTAAACCGTTTTGGGTGATTCTTATATCGAAATCGAAGTACTCGACGTCCTCTACAACTTTCATGAAGCAACCTAATCCTAAAAACGAACATAACGATGAGTAAAGTGGCTGTAAAAAGAGGTACGTGGTATGGACGGAAATTTGGTCCGAACCACATTTTTCTAAAAACCTTGTTTTGATGCATGGGGCTATTTCCTCCC
>JAXBDA010002331.1:0-43686 GCA_036023075.1 Gaultheria prostrata | reverse complement strand
TATAAAATACACAATAATTATTCATATGAGTATCAATATCACAAGATTAATTATATTTCTCTTTTAATAAAATCTATTTTGTTATCATCAAAATCACTAAGGTTCTATAGAAACCTTTGGGCTAACAAAATGGGTGATTTTAGCAAATGAGAAAACCAATTGCTAAAATCAACCCATTTTAGGAAAGGAAAGTGGGTTGATTTTAGCGCCTGATTTTCTCATTTGCTAAAATCACCCACTTGATTTTACTAAAGACGAAGAAACACAGATCACGAAACAGTGAAAACTTTGGAAGATAAATTTTCAAAACTGGAAACCAAAAATTCGGTAGCTAGTCAGTTATGCACTAGGGCAAAACACAGCTCAATGGTCTTGTATATGCTAAGGTTTTGGGCAATTTGTTCCTGTGAAAAAACAAATCAATCGAACAATTCTAGTCACGCGGTCTGAACATATCTGTCTACTAATAGAATTTTTTTTTAAAATACGGATTAATTATGAAATAAAAGTGTTCTAATCATGTCGATGTTTGAGATCTAGTTATTTACTTGGGTCTACTTTTCAACAAGCCTCAAATCATTTGAATGGAAAATGACACTACAACGAACCATTTTCAAAGGGTTTGGCCAGTGATTTTTAGAAGTGGATAAGAAGACAAAGTATTTGGTCATTAGTTTGGCCCATGATTGTGGTTTTGATTGATCTATCAATTCCTTCAACATTATTAGAAATTATACTATTATTAGGTATTAGTGCATGATTCTTCCCCAGACATCTCCCATCCATCCCCTTGAAAAATGAAACTTGAAAAAGAGAGGCCTCACTATTGGTCATATATAAATTCTCTGTTTCTAAATAGTACTGTAGTGGTTTGGCTTCTTGTATAGGTTTTTGAAATGGAATACTATTCCAATTAATATTAGGGTGGTTACAATTAATTAAGACCATATAAAATTTAAAAGGTAAATGATATCATTGAAGCTTTTTGAATCATTTTGGTGGCTTCAATAACTTTTATAATTGGTTATAACCACTCCATGCCCCATATTCTATTAGTAAATGAATCCAATGAATGAAAAAAAAAATTAAAAAATAAAGGCATCATAGGTGGATAGTGCATACCTAGAACAATATATGTTGAACTCCCTAGTTAGTCGTTCATATTCTTGTCTCTCCATATCCTCACACCCACGCCGCTCCATAAAATAAAAGTGGGGATCATTCGATTAGCTTCCCTTCATACCCTTATCTCTCCATAAGTCCATATCCTCTGAATCACTATCAGTAGGCCTCACCACGAGCTCACAACACATGAACATATTGGAGGATAAATGTTATGTTTCATTACTACAAAATCACAGTTATTAGCTGTGATCGTAAGTCTTTAATCACGTATCCAAAACCGTGATCTTTCTCGGTAGCATCTTAAGTCGTTGCCTTGAAAATAATGGTTTCAAGTAAAATGTGTGATCGTTTCAAGTAAATGCTGATAAGATGAAAACTAATTCTGCATCATCTTTTCTTCTTTTGAATCTTGATTGTCTTATAAAACCGTGGTTTAACTGTTGCCAACGATCACGACCAAAATGCATAATATTTTATGATTAAAGTGATTAGGTTTTGTCGTACAAGATTTCATGGTAAATAGTTTTTCCATGATACTTTTCATGAATTGTGTATTTGATTTTGTTTGAATAAAAACAATGACATATTAATTTACTACCATGTAATTCAACTTATGATTTGTTATACAATTCAACACAAGATTTATGGTAAATAATTTTACCATGTTTTTGGGTTGCCGAGTTTGATTAGTATTTTAATATTTTAAATTTTATTTTGAGATTTTAAGGAAGATAAGATTAGGAGAGAGAAAGAATTAAAAGTTTTGGAAAGAAGAATATTTGAGAGAGAGAGAGAGAGAGAGAGAGAGAGAGAGAGAGAGAAATTAGGAAAGATTTGGAGAGAGAAAAGGTGATTTGATGTTTATTTGAATTTGAGGATGTCAACTTAATTATTCAAATTAACTAGGATGAAGTCATAAATAAGTTCTCCAAATAGGATGTCTATTTAAGTTCCCCTTATGTAAATGCTTTTCTTGTACCACTTTAAAATTAGTATAAACTTATCATGCATTTTGCTTGTCACAAAGAGAAAAATAAATTTTTAAATTACACGTAAAGAAAAATAATTTTAAAATTTCACATAAAGAAATACGGGAAAAAATGCATTTTTCAATTTAAAAAAAAAAAAAACAAAGGGTCAAAATAAATTCTCTACCTATTTCCTTAGGAACCGACTCCTCTCCAGTGGAGTGGTCTTAAGTCCTGTCAAGTTTTTGATTTTATGGGTCCATATCGGGCACACAACAGTGAGCAGAGCCTTTCACCTTGTAGATCTCATCGAGAACTTCAACCTTTACAAAAATCATGTTGACCGGATACATATCAATACATAATCGGTACGTTAAAAAAATATATCGTGCACACTGAATTCGAACTCATTTGTGTGATTTTTCAATATAAATGTGTGCCGATCAGATACTTATCGGTATCCAATTAACATGATTTTCGATGTGGTCACAATTATCGACGAGATTTATAGTGTGAACGGTTCCGATCTTTGCTGTGTGTCCGGAATAGGCCCACAAAATTGGAAACTGCACATTACTTGAGACAACTCCCTCCATTTCCTTGAGATATCCATCTATTCTCGAATTCTCTTTCAAGTCTGATCACATGGTAAAAATACAATACATTTTACTCTTTAAAACGTGGGAAATATGAAGTACGGCTGAGATCACAATCTGCAACTTGTCGATTGCTTATCCTCTGCTTTTTGTCCCTTTTGGGCCCCAAAATTGCCCCCCTCTCTCACCCGAAAAATTATTGGCTGATCCATGGTCACCTTGGGTGTCCTAATACGCTTCTTTGTGAACCTTCCAATTTTTACTAATGTGTCCTCACCGGAAGATATCAAATCTATTTACCAAAAGAGTCAAAGAGATTCTCATATATATATAAAAAAACATGAGATTCTCAAATTATAAAAAGAGTTTTCATAATATTTTTAATAAACGACACCGACCGTGTTTGATAGATTTTAAGTAATTTTTTTTAATGAAATTTTAAAAGTCAAATGAAAACACTAGGAATTAAAAATATATAAATATTCAAAAATTGACGGACAATCTAGAAAGTCTCTGACTAGAACGGGGAATATCTTTGTATAGTATTGTAGTTGAGAACCATTTGATGCAAGGGTCCACTAAAAAGTGGGTGGAGGGAGAAAATTTTGGGTACGGAGAGGTACTTTCTGTCTTTCTTGGCACATTCAAACTGTTCAATAATGTAATCGACAATTTAGATTAAAAGTGCCGGCCGTTCTATTTTTTAATGGTCCGGAAACACCGCATGGTATCACGTCACTCATACCCTATTTGCACTCAAGTTTTTCTCGGGCGAAGGAGGTCTTGAGCCGCCCAAGTGAAACATGTCTTTCGGTTCAAAAAAAGTAAAACATGTCTTTTTGTGGGACCCTACAGATGAAATTACACCCAACAAAAGTAAAAAGGACATCTTCGGTATGAGCGATTTTGAGCTCCTATGGTAATAAAATAGGAGTACTACTTGCACCAACTAGTTTGATCGAGGCCTATTCTGCTAACTCAAAAAGTTAAAAATTCAATTTATTATAGTTTTTAAGACAGATTATTCTCTCACAATATATCATATAAAAAATCGTGAAAAGTCAAAAAGTCACTCTTAGCGGAACACCCCCTAATAAGCATGAAACCATGTTTTAAATTTCCAATCATTAAATAATTATAAAAAACTTTACACTCAACACAAGTTGTCGGATTTGATTCAAAAGTTTGTTTTTCAGTTGATGTATGTGAAAAAAATAATTTATCTCAAAAAATATGAGAAAAAATATAAATTCGAAAATTCCTTTAGTGGAACGTTAGATTGAATTTGATTCGTAAAGTTATTTTTTCAGAACAAGAAGATAGTGGATAGGAAGTTATTAAAGTACTATATGTCATTAGGAATATTTACATTTAAAAAACTTTAAAACAAAAATTGCAACTTGCGAGTGTAGTGTAGAAGGAGTTGGGCCGGGTCTTAGCTCTCTCGAAAGATGTCAGGTTCGATTTTCTTTACCACTGACTCCGGAGGCCGCCTCAGTTTTCGTGTGTGAAGAAAGCTATGAGGGTATAGGGATTAGTTTGAGATTTGCGCAAGCTAACACGCTATATTATTCAAAAAAAGAAAAATAGTATATAAAAAAGGAATTGTAGTGGTGGTAATTTAGAAGTCGGCAGACTTGGCACAGGCCCACGGTCAAAAGACCTACTACGTTGGCCCAACTTTCCGTCTTTAGTTTCTAGACCCCACCGGGCCCACCCATGGCCGGACCCTTTCCCAGAGGCCACAACAGTGTTTATTAAAAATCGGTAAATATATGGGTACCGATAGCCCTTTTGCACCGAGAGTCCATGACGAAAACAAACGAAGGTGTGGTGGAAAAGAACATTGTGGCATTACGTGGAGGTATCCCAAATTATTTGGCGAAGGCTCCCTTTTGGGGTTTTTGCTAGTCTAGCTAAAATAGAAAACAGGAGCGAAACATAATTTGACGAAACAAAAGTATCACAATTCGCATGTTTCGGTAGAGTGAGAAACCTTACTCATTAGTCATTTACCTCAAAAGTGTGTTTTTTGTTCGTTTTGAAAATCTTAGTATTGATACCCCAGTAGGAAACTTTTAAATAATTCTTTGTTTTAATTTTATCAAGACACTCCCGTTTCTCTAAGCTTGGTTTTTTAGTTGATATATGTGAAGAGAACGAAAAACGTTTAAAAAAAAAAACCAAAAATTCCCTTAGTTGAACGGCGACTAAATACTCACAATTATTTTCTTAGCTCGATATTTGAATTTTTTAGCATGTTCCACCAATTGGCTGGCTTATTACGCTTTTTTCCATTCTCCTCACCTATATTAACTTAAAAAGTAAAAAAAAAAAAAAGTAAAAAGTAAAAACGTGTCCCACTGGGCATCTGAGTTTTGATTGGGTCAATGTCGGATGCTCTTATAATACATCAACTAGAAAACTTACTTAAATCAATTCTTGACTTAAGATTATTTCTGAAACAACCCTCGAATTTAGTAATCAAAAAGTTACTTTTAGCCTTTTAAGCTAAAGACTGGTTACAAAAATGAAAATACTATACCCTGTTCTAGTTCCACTAACTGATTTTTTTTTGCTTTTTACAGCTTTCAAGGCAGGTCATTCTCCTCACATACATCAATCTAGATCGCTGAAGTTAGCAATGTTTGTTTAAAAGAGTCCGGCTATACGCCACCCAATAGGCGGTGCTAGATAATAAACCAAAACTTTGGTTCCACCAACTGAAACATTACACGTGTTAACTGCTAAGTCTGTACTCCCTTTCAATAGCCTTTTCTAAAAGCCTGCAAGGCAGTCTTATACTACATTCGACAATGCCGAATTTAACCTTGGGCATTAACCATTTTTTATTGGAACCTAAAAATAGGTCCTACGGAAGTGGTGTACATTTGGTGTACACCAAAATAGTGTACCCATAGGTTTTCCCTTTTTTTTTTTATTAGAGTCATGCTAGGGGTACACCATTTTGGTGTACACCAAATGTACACCGCTTCTGTGGGATTCAAAATAGGTCTCACATAAATGATCGGAGCCGCTTAATATTTTTAAAATATTTTTTTAAGGACCTCTGTAAAAAAATTAACTCATTCTAACATCGGTAATGTTTCGATCGATTATTTACCCAATTTCCTGTCAGTAAGTTTGGCGCAGAATCGATCTAGTCATTACCGGTGTTAAAATGAGCTAGTTTTTTTACATAGGCCCTTAAAAAAGCATTTTAATAATATTGAGCGGCTCCGATCATTTATGTGGAACCCAAAAATAAGTCACACGGAAGTGGTGTACATTTGGTGTATGGTGTACCCATAAGTTTTCCCTTTTTATTAAGGGGACGCCTACTCTCGCCTACCATCTACTGTTTGTTGATTTCTTTTTTTCTTTCACTTCTACTAGTGCCTCTAACTGAGACTCTAAGTAGTCTGGTCCGCATTATAAACATTTTTTAAAACTAATTGAGTTTCACACGTCCAAATAGGTACACAATCTTTTTGTCTTTCAGTAAATATATTCCATATAAATTTTTTATTAAAAGACAAAAAAGTAGTGTGGTATCAATTTTGTGTGAAAATTACTCTTCTTTTTTGAATAAAGATTTCAATTTTTTTTAGCAATTTACTTGATATCGATGTGCTCTTTCAATTCTTGAAAAAAGTTTAAACTTTTTCCACAAAAAATGTATTATTTTGGTATTATATGTCTATATTCACAAAAAATTTGGAAATGGGAAACTCTGTTGTCCTTGAGTGATAGACGTTACCAACTCCTAAACCGAGCCGTCTATCTCGGATTATACTTGAATCTAAAAAGTAAAAAAATTATAATTAAAACCTAAAAAAAGTTTACTAATGTAAAAAATAACAAAAAACAGACAGACTTTTGGATTATATTTGTCTTTATTCGCAAAATAATTTATTTGATTAATTATTTATTACTTTTTGACGCACATTATTTATGTGTACATTTGATGTACTAATTTGTAAATTATTTAGTACCTGCGACATTACTTGTTGATGTCAACACCCCTTTTTTGCCATTTGGTAAAAAAAATATGCGTAAAAAAGGGGTGAATGTCAATTTGAAAATGTAAAAATTAATTAGCTAAAAGCAAAAATGTTGAAGAAGGATAGCTTAGTCATTTCATCCGAAAAGCATTGGCACTTAGACATTGCAGTACAACCTGACACATTGCTTTCCCCATAATTTTATGTCAACTTGATGCGCGTGCATCACACTCCCGACCACCCAATGGGCGATTCTTAGATTTTGCCTTTGAGATGCTTTTCATTTTCACTTATTTTACCAGACCGTCATTCAATGTAAACCATTAAATTGACAAGACAAAAATTAACTGTTGAATTTTAATTTTTTCCAACTTATTTTGATTAGGCCATTGTGGAGCATAGGGTTGCTAACTTTAGTCATACACTAAATGGATAATGAAAAGATGATGTGGTAACTTTTGGTTATCCAATTTTGATTAGTCTGTTGTGGATACTCTAAGATGATGACCTGTCTCATAATTTGCAATAAGTCAAGCCAAGTTTCCCGTTTTTAGAACACATTGGTAAAAGTTATTTTTGTCTAAAAGTACTATAGTACTCCATCTGTCTATGTTTGCAGGTCCACATATATTTTTGTTTTCCGTCCCTTAAAATTAGTTCCTGTTAGAGAGTCAATGAGCAAATTGTGTCAATTTTACTTTCTTGCCCTTATTTTTTAATACTCCCTCCATCCCAAATTGTTGTGCCACTTTCACGTTTTGTTTTTTTTCAAACAATTATCTATATTTCACAATCTATAATATTTTTTATAATTATGAAATATATGTTTAGTAAAGTTAATTGAAATTTATTAAACAAGATCCATATTGCAGATAGAAATTATTATAAATCAAAAGATATGGATAATTTTTTTAGAGGTCCCAAATAGTAACATAGTACAACAATTTGGGACGTAGAGAGTACAATGCAAATCATGATTGAAGGGTATATTATGGGCAGTGCTAATGTTAAAACTGTTTTTGAATGTGCCAAACTCAAGTGCATGAAATACTTATACTCATGTGTAATGTACAAACTATTTATGCATTGAAATTTTGGCACAATCAAAAGCAGTTTTAGTATTATCACTACCCTACATTAGAAAGACAAAAATTCTACAAAGCATTAATGATGCTTTTAAGTTAGAAATTCGAAAGACAATTGATATTCACACTCCCCAAATTGTTATCCACACTATGTGTTTTATCTTTCGGTAAAAATTTTGCACAAGAAAATTTCATTAAAAGACAAAAAAAAAAGAGGTTGAATAACAATTTGGGGATATAGAAATCACTCCCCAATCGAAAATGGACTAACAAATACGTACATAGGGGTATAAACGTGAAAGTGCAATACTAACAATTTTCTTGTGTTTTGCAAAACAACAAAAGAGTACTACAAGGACAAAAATAGTTGTCTGTATTATCCACTTGCGATGACGTAAACCTAGGGGATCCCACAGCGAACCCCAGAATAGATGGGGCCCCACCCTGGGTCTGGGAGAGCGAGAGCCAGCAGCAGGGCTGGAATCGATGCCGAATTCGCAATAAGAGATTGTTTTTCAATGAATTTTATAAAGATTGATAAAATCAAAATTTTATTTTATTCATTCGTGAAAAGATTTCATAAAATCTATTTTCTCCGTTCTATAATATTGGTTATTTTTGGGCAGTCGTCTCACTCAAACAATTATTTATATTTCAGAATCTATAAAGTTTAATAGGATTTTAAATTTTTTGTATAATAAAACTAATTGAGATCTATCAAACAAGATCCATATTGGATATAAAAAAATATTATAAATTAGAAAATATAGACGATTTTTTAAGAGGTCCCAAATAATAAAAATGGACCATTATTTTGGAACGGAGTAGTATTTTTGCAGTGGGTAAATTGATTTTTACGCCCTTAAATTAATACTATCTTCATGTCATTTTTTGTCTTTCAATAAAAATTTTATGCGAACAAAAAAAAATAGTGTGAACATTAATTCGGTTCCGCTAACAGAACTCCATAGGGCTTTCATTAAGCATTGAAAAAGGATTTAAAAAACACACCCTTCAATATATTCCCTCCGTCCCTTTTCAAGTGTGGTAATTCGTAATTCCAACTTAGTTTCTCTCACATCAATTTTTATAATTTTTACATCTATTTTTCACCACTTACCCTTATCAATATAATACTATATCAACTAGCTTTTCAAAAATGAATCTATTTTAACGGCAAAATAGAAAATGTACCCACTAACTTTTCAAAATACACATTTATTAAGGGACAGCCAAAAATAAAAATGTCTACACTATAAAATGGACGGAGGGAGTATTTTTTATACTTTTCAATACATTTTCATCCACTTTTATACACTTTTTAATACGTTTTTTAAACGTTGGCAGGGCTCAAGTATCGAAAGGGGATGTCGTAGCGTGTAACAGAAGTTTATACCGAAGAAAATATCCAGTTGGGTCTAAATCTCACAAATCACATCCCTACACGCACGCACAATTACATGTACCACGCATTTACAGCCAACCCTTCCAATCCCATCAAAATCAGGTGCATGCAAATGCAATGACTCCAGATGTCACCATCACCCCTCAGACCGCCACGTCATCCTTCTGAACCTCTCACAGCCTGTCATCAAAACTTCCCCCTTTCCAACCACTCCATCCCTGTGTCATTACCGAGCAATTTTTCACTGCCGAGCGGGTACCACGCGGTACTCGCAAGCGCAATTTGGGCAGTTCATTTGGGTTTTGGACTGTACAGATTATATCAAACCCGTAGGCTTATAAAAGAGAGGAGCTCCAAAAATTTTGTTTGGTCATTTGTCATATTTTGCCAATTTTACCCTCCAATTGGAATTTGGCCTATTGGTTTTCTTGTAATTTTGCCACAATGCTATGCCCTTTTGGTCTTTTGGCTTTGTATGGCTAAATTACGCATTTGAGTCCCTGGAGGTTGTTGCTTTACGGATTTGAGTCCCTAGAGTTTGTTGCTTACGCATTTGAGTCCCTAGAATTTGTAAGCCAAAATGCACACGGCCATCACACTCGTGCAACGCACGAAGCCTATTAAACTAGTAGAGAGAAATGAGAGAGAGAGAATTTCAATCTCAGCCGTCTAAAATACTTTCTAATCCTAAATAGTTGGGCCCATAATGTTAACAAACTTATCGAGCCATTACGATATCTTATTGAGTTGATTTTTAAAGAAATTTTTTCGAAGAAAATAAGAAATAAATTGAGCGTCTTCGATCATTGGGATGAGACCTCGAGATGGGTCTCGTACAATGTGATATGCAATGGTGTAATGGTGTACCGTAGCAGGGCTCAAAGCAAATTGATTTGAGTTCAGGATCATGCCTATTCATTAAAGATTATTCGAAATTGATTTGACACAGAGAGAAATTAAATTGGAGCATGAAAAGTACATGAATTTCTACATATCTTTTTTTTTTTAACAGCAAAAGGCGTCGAAAGGGGAGATTAGTGAAGCAATCCCCATGGGTGTGATTATTGGAGTTCTCAACCCGCTATGAAATATCCGGTTAAGCAACAGCTACTGTCTGAATAGGACATGTCGTCACCATAGCACCAGTTAGGTGACTAGTTGGCCAAAAATCCCCACTGCAAATCCACACAAGTCTCAGCAATGGCATGAGAGAGATTCGAATCTGAAAGGTCTATGCACAGGGAGGGAGGAGAATCTTATCCCACGAACTTTGACCAACTAGGCTACCACCTCAGTGATAAATTTCCAGGGACTGAGGTAGTATAGGGCTAGGGTGGGCCCTGGCCACCCCACACCCTGGAGTTAAAAATAAAATAAAATTCCAATTGGCTAAGATCTCCCGAGTTTGATTCCAGTGGTTTATTCAAGAGAATGAAGACTAAATAGTACCTCCAGTTTAGAGTCAATCGTAGCTGATTTCTGAAATTTGAGAACACGTTGGGTTGCACTTGATAGGTCGGGTTACACTTTGATAGATTGCTGAGCTACTTTTAATCTATTTTGATGAATGATCAATCTTGAAAAAAATATATTAACTTCTCTTTGACTATGGAATACAAGAAGTGATAAGGACGTTGATAGTTATTTGTTGAGTAAGGAATATAAAAATATTTGATGTTAATGTTTTTTTTCATTATAACTTGTCCTCCCGGAACTTTTAATCCTGGCGCACTGTAAATTTCTACATATCTCGACAATATTGAATTCTTGAAGCTTGGAACATGTAAATTTTTTGCAAGATCGGGGGTCTCTCTCTCTCTCTCCCTCTTTACTCTTTTACTGTAACTTTTTATGTATGTGTACTGGGTTTGCAAGCTTGAAATCTGTAAATGTTTATTTGGTATGTTCCTGCTAATTAGGACGGGTTTGAAACTCCATTGAAAGTAGTATTCGGATGAAAAGCCGATTACCTGACCGTAAATCCGAACCGATCAGTTCCTAATCTAGTTTGGTTCGGTTTTGGGTGTTGCTTTTCAAGACCTGATCAAAATGGACCCCATCCGAACCCGACGTAAAATTACCATGCGCACTTCAAAAGTGGAGTGCTGATTTTTAAAACTTTGTTCAATATATTTTTATTTTCTAAATTTTTCCCGGTAAGATGAACGATGTAACATAGTAAAAATTATGATGAAAAACTGAAAAAATGTAATCCCAGAAAATATAGTAGTACTTAATTTAGTATCGACATGCCACAACTTTATGGGATAAAGGGAGTTTGGAGGGAGTAATACGTTATTTTTTAGTTTGGAAAATAACACGTAGTTTCGTAAGATCCCAACTTTATGGAACAAAGGGAACATAACTTAATTTAGTAACAACAGGCCCCAGGACGAAAGTAGTACATTACTCTTTTAACTTGAACCCCACAACCTCTAAAAGGCTAAACACATTTGACATACCCCGAGAGGAATGACTTGACTTGAAAGTCGTGTTTAGCGTAACTTGTTAAACGGAAATACAAGGGGTACCGACCATGGGTGTACCGATCACGCACAGACGATGCCGGAACCCCCTTTTGGGTCCCAAACAGTCAATCCGAACAGTTGATTCATCTCAGAACCGAATTCCGAAGGGCCCTACGCGGGAATCTATGCAATCGGTATCCCTAAATGCTCGATGTGATTTATCGAGCACTTAGGGACATCCGATTGCATAGATTCCCGCGAGGGGCCTTCGGAATTCGGTTATGAGATTAATCAACGGATTGGATCGACCGTTTGTGACGGAAAAGGGGGTCCCAGCACCGTCTGTACGTGATCGGTACACCCATGGTTGGTACGTAACCCTTGTTTAACACCGTTAGCAATCGATCTTATTTAAATTTTCAGTGTCCGAGTTCAAATCCTAAACCCGAATCGTTCGACGTATACAATCCCTCCGAAAACGACACCTCCAGCTGTCTCCCCCCACCCCCCCTATAAATACCATCCACCGCCTCCTCATATCTCTCTCATCTTCACACTCCCCTCTTTACTCTCTCTACAACTACACAATTTCAAACTTCAACCTCGATCATGGCCTGTATCCACCGCCACACCGCCACTCTCTTCGCCGCCCTCCTCCTCCTCCTCCTCAAACCTTCCTCCGCCGCCCTCGTCAAACAACAGCCGCTCATCCTCAAATACCACAACGGCGCTCTCCTCAAAGGAACCGTCACCGTCAATCTCATCTGGTACGGCCGCTTCACCCCGATCCAACGCTCCACGATCGTCGACTTCATCCAGTCCCTCAACTCCCCCAAAACACCCTCTCCGTCCGCCGCCGCGTGGTGGCAGACCACCGCCAGGTACAAGGGCGGCGCCGCCTCCCTCGTCGTCGGCGAACAGATCCTCAACGAGAACTACTCGCTGGGGAAATCGCTGAAGAACATCCACATCGAGGCGCTGGCTACGAAGTACGGCGCGGCTAACGCCGTCAGCGTCGTTTTGACGGCGAAGGACGTTCTGGTGGACGGGTTCTGCATGAGGTGCGGGAGCCACGGGTCGACTCGCGGGTCGACCCGGTACGCGTTCGCGTGGGTGGGTGACTCGGAGACTCAGTGCCCGGGCCAGTGCGCGTGGCCGTTTCACCAGCCTATTTACGGCCCGCAGACCCCGCCGTTAGTGGCGCCTAACGGAGACGTCGGCATAGACGGCATGATCATTAACCTGGCGACGGTTTTGGCGGGCGCCGTTACGAACCCGTTTAACAACGGGTATTTCCAGGGACCCGCAACGGCGCCGTTGGAGGCGGTGTCGGCGTGCACGGGGATGTTCGGATCCGGGTCGTACCCGGGGTATCCGGGTGAGGTATTGGTGGATAAGATTAACGGTGCGAGCTATAATGCGCACGGGGTGAATGGGCGGAAGTACTTGCTTCCGGCGATGTGGGACCCGTTGAAGGCGGCTTGTTCGACACTCGTTTGACGTATAGGAGGGGAGATATGATTAGGTGTGGGCTTGTGTACGGTTGTAGATATGCTGTCTAGCATGGAGATGTGGGCTTGGTTTGTCGTTTTGCGTGACGTGTATATTATGTTTTTTTTTTTTTTTATGAAAAAATTGGGGAAATGTAATGGAAATAGTTTTAATATGAAAGACATTTTAGTAGTATAAATGGAGGAGGTGGCCGTTCAAAACAAAAAAGTATGATGATGGAGGACCGAGGAGGGGTGATTAGTAGTTCCATTTAAAAATTAAAAAAAAAATTAAAAGAAGAGAAATTCTAGTTCAGAAAACCAAGTACGAGTATTTTTGTGCATAATTTTTATTATTTGTTGCTTCGAATTAAAGAACTAATTTAACACACAAAAATATTGAAAATTTTGGTGGAAGTAATTTAGTTTTCATTTGAAAATGAGAATTGATATTTGACACTCCACTTTTCTCTACTAGCACTTTCTTTTTTGTCTTTATTAGGTAAAATTATCCTTGCACTTTATGAATAGAAACAAAAAAGGTAGTGCCAATAGAGAAAAGTGAAGTGTCAATAACAATTTCCTAAAATTGCACATAACATCATTTCAAAGGACACACTTCAAATGGAATGAAGGTTATACAATTATACTACCTCCGTTGTTCGATCCGCAAAACGACTTGAAAGAAATATATTCTTTAAGATAAGATTTAGCAATTTTTTATAACTCAAAAGATATATTAGAATTATGAGTTTTTAATATGTTCCCCCCACCCTCAAAGGTATAGAACCACATATGAGTCCCAAACACACGGGAGGCGTATAGTGTGTAGTTTTTAATGTGAATGTGAGTGTTTAAAACTGTTTGCCTAGTGTCTGGTTGTAGAATAATTGATGTTGCTCCGAATAAAGACGCGGGCTTGATTAGTCGTTTTGTGTGACGTGTAAATTATGTATTATTTCTTATGAAATGGGGAAATATTAAAAAAAAAAAAAGGGTGCAGAATATGTTGGGGCTAGTTCTTTTGTTTATGTGAGTTGATGATGATAAGCACTAGTAAAGGAGGGAGAGAATTTTGAGGCTTTTGTTTTGTTTTGTAGTGGGGGGTTTGGGGATGAGAATGAGCTTTTCATTAATGTTATGGGGATTAAAAATGTGAATAAAATTTGAAATATACTCCCTCCGTCCCTATTTTATGATCCCTTTTGGGGATTCCAATTAAATAAGGAAATACAATCATTGCACTTTTTAAAATCTATTTTTCTCATTTTACCCTTCAATCATTACATTTTCTTACTTTTTTAGTAGTAATAATTTCAAAAGGAGGGGTAAAAAAGAGAATACATTACCTATTGCCCATTTAGTTTTGAAATGGAACAATTTTTTTGGAACAAAAAAAAGTATAAACTGGGACTATAAAATGGGGACGGAGGGAGTACTTATGTAGAAAAAAGGTGTTGGGGCCTAGGGGACCATTATGGCAGACTTTTTTGGTGAGCATTCTCACATTTATTAGTATCCTTACGGCTACGTAATAATGGATTCCCACTCTTGGCTAGGGATGTACTCTATTCATTTTTGGACCCTCCAATCCTTTTTGAATTTTTTTTGTTCCGCCATTCGTCATTCCTCATTTATATGAGAGATGAAGGAATGAGAATCGATCCCGGAATACAGTGTAGAGCATTCAAGACCTCTACGTTCAGTTCAATGTGCGAACGTTAGGGTTTAAAAAGTAGAACTCTTCCGTGTAAGAGTCTTGTAAAAGTGGGAATTATAGCGTTGAAAACATTAACTCTTCCATAGAAAAGTTTTGCCTTATCGTCAGCCCAATGACTGTTATATAAATAGAATAATGTTATAATGTTTTTCTCATGATTTTGACAACTTTGCATGATAGAACTAATTGAAAACTATCAAACAAGATTTATATTACATACTTATTGTTTAAGAAAATTGGCACGAATACCGAAAATAGACAAATAAATTGACAAGGAGAGAGTATCAACAAGAAAATGATTTTGTCACAATAATTTTAATAACCACACTTAATTTTGTTTTTTAGCATTCATGTCACGTGTATCAAAAGCGGAGCGTCAAAATCAATTAATGAAAATCATTTCATTTGGAATGAGAGTAATGGTCACGGGTGGAAGTGGAACCATCTGGGGGAGGGTGGGTGTAGTGGTACCAGGAGCTGGTAGGGTCAAGATAATGATACCAAAAGAGCTTTAGAAAGGGCACATAATTTGGTTGCCGAATTAAATTTAGGAATAATTTAATAAGATGGGATTAATGAAAATAGATCGGACAAGTGAGGTCCACGAGATATTAGATGAGATTATATGAATAATGAGAATAGTTGTACTTAGAAGTGGTATAAAGACCGAGTGTGATAAAGGTGGTATAAAGACGATGAGATTATTTTCGACTGTTGGTTGGAAGTGGAGGGGACTAGCTAATACTACTACATAGCTAATCCCCCAAATGAGACACTCCACTAAATAGACAAATAATCATCCCTTGTCCAATTCAGTCCTAATCCCGTGTGCAAACAAACACGAGACTATGAGAAAAACGGGAATTGTCGGAACTGGACTCGCCCTTAATCCCTCTCCTTAGTCCCCCTCTATTATCCTACAATCAAACAAGCCCAAAGGGTATGCTTTCATTGAGAGCGAAAACTGAGTAAGTGGGCACTAAAGGAGCAGAGCAGATAATCTGGGAACAGGGTGTAATCAATTTGTGAGCCTTTATCCAGAAGCCCCACAACTAAAGTGGAATGGGCACAAGAACACTGCAAATTTAGTAGACAAGGACATGTCGATGCACCAATTTTCACAAAATGCATGGCAGATCAATGACATGTTAGACAAGAACTAATTGAAAATGCCATTTTTTTTTTGTCATACCTCTATTCGATCTCAGAAATATTGAAATTCCAAGCTCAGAAGAACCACTGGTCAGCCTCGAAGCCAGGAAGAAGCTCAGAAGAACCATTGATCAGCCTCGGAGCCAGGAAGAAGGTCGACATTCCATCAAAACTACCATCTCAGAAATATCCGCGCTTTTTAGGCGACAACTCCTCCCACATCCCCTCCCTTCATGCACGGCTCCACATTTCCAACCAACCTCCCATGCACGGCTCCACATTTCCAACCACATAAACTTCTTTTGGTAACAGAAATATCTGTACAAATTTTTGCAGGGAAACCCGTACCAAGTAGATAGAAATGTAGCCCCACAGTCAGTTAATCAGTACCCCAGAGTGTCTTAAAATGAACGTAGTCAACTACTATTCTCAAAAGAAGTGGTCAATTTGTTAGACAAACAGGTAGACGAGTTAGATGAATGATTGAGGTCCAGGAGCGAAGTCACATAAACGAGCTTCCAGGAACATACACGCGAGAATGAAAACGTCTTTCAAAGGCTTCTCAAACTACAAAAATTCACAAGAACAGGAACGCAGAGCGAGGATTGAGAACTGGAGCGGAAAATTCTATCGAATGATTCGTGATTTAGTTCAGGTGAATGAGAAAATGGAAGTGCAACTCAAAGAAGTTAAAAGCAGCATAATACCCATTCCAGGTTTTGTTCAATGAAGACGTGACATTGATAATGGTTCAACAGCAATAGAGCACGAGAGAAAACACCACCCATTATCCTTAAACTGCAATTAATCGAGCATGTAAAGCATCAAACGAGGAGTTGGATAAAAAGATAACCTTAACCCACTTAAGAAGCTGGAATTTGAGGTCACATTGAGTAATGCCGAACATATTTTTGCTAAAAGTTTTTGGACATGACGCTTTTGCTGGAATATAGCCCACAAAATATCCATGGGTAAATGGAACACAAGCACGACAAAATACCGTTATGGCCAACAGTTCAACTACTTAAATTGAGTAACCTCAGCAATTTATTATATGCACATATCACTTGATCCCAACCAAGAACCAAGAGTTTATTGTTTCTATTCATCGGTATTCAGCTTTATAAAACCTAGAAGCAAGATGGGCCTCGCTTCCTGACTCGAGTATACAAGACTAGTTCTAAGATATAGACTAACAAGACTTTGAAACCAAGGAGATAAAATTTTACCAAAGGGTAACAGAACAAAGCAAGCTTCCAAAAGCCAGAAAGAGTGATGCGGTCTGAACTCCGAAGCCCTCTCCTTCAGAGCCTCTCTTCAGTAGTGAAGGCAAGCTCTATACAGGGAGAAGCGTTGAGCCTCTGAAAGAATGATTTGGTCCAAGCCTTCTTCTTCGGAGCCTCTCTGCAATAATGAAGGCAAGCTCTAGAGACTGAGACGCGTTGAGCCTTGGGTCACAATGGGTGTGATAGCGTGATGTCAGGTCGTTGTAAGTAATAGTTCGTGAACCGCCAACACATTCGGTCACATTCTGCCCCGTCATCTCAAGATGTACGCCTCCTGGGTAGCTTCCTTCTTGATCATGCACGTCAAAGAAGGCTCTTACCTCAGCCTGTTAACAAGTACACAACATAAAGATTATTACTATCCTTCTTCCTTGTTGGGCAGTACAAGAGCGAAAAACTAAACGGAGGAAGGTGGTGCTTTTTGGCTTTAGCCTCCAAGTTACCGAAAAACAAAATCATGTTACACACACACACACAGATAAAAAGCCCGCGAACAACTACAGAGAAAATACCATAATACACCCTAGAATCAACAAATAAAATACTCAAAGCACAGACTAAGATGAGACTGTAACAATACCCTGATTGCATCGAAGGAACGGGTTTTGAGGCCCATAGGAGCTTTTATAGTGTTCCCGTGCATGGGGTCACTGACCCATGTGACAATTTGGCCTGCACTGCGAACTGCCCTAATCAAATTGGGAAGCTTTACTCTCATGTTCTCAGCCCCCATTCTTGTGATTATTGTTATCCGTCCCGGCTTGTTCTTAGGATTCAGAATTTCTATGAGCCTTACTAACTCATTCGGATCCATCTTATCGCTCACCTGCATTGTGGACGCTTAGTATTAGCCATCAAACTTTTACTACTGCAATTAAAAAACTACAAAGCTGGATTTGCCAAAGAGAGAGAAAAATGCAAGACGACTTATTTTGCCAAATTTCAAAGCTAAACTGCCTGCATTAAGAGCATCTCAATTGGATAATGCCAAAACATTGGCTTGCTAAAGTGTCGTTTTATCAACTTTTAGCAATTTTGCTCCATTGACTCAATGCTGTTGTAGCTAAACTACTCATGGTCTCCCGTCAGACCAAAAGCAATGGAGATCAAGAGCATTAATGGTAGTGATGAGACAAGTTTTCCAAAGTTTGGCATGAGAAATAGCTTTGTAAAATTTAGGAAGGGATTTGCCCAACCAGTGGATGCAACACTTTTGCTCATATTTATGAATTTTGCAAATTGCAAGGGATTAGCCAAACCAATGGAGACGACCTATTTTGAGGGGGAACCCAAAGTCAAGCATTCAAAGGCTTAGTAGAAGACAAGACTGCAAATTAGGGAGAATACTAAAAGAACTAAAACTGTTATAAGTTGTGAAACAAAAAGCACATTGATAAATACCTTGATGCCAAGAGGATTGGCAACTCCTCTTAAGAACTCGACATGTGCACCATCAAGTTGTCGTGTGCGTTCACCAACCCAAACCATGTGAGCAGAGCAATCGTAATAAAGGCCAGAAGTTGAATCCTCTCTAGTAAGTGCCTGCTCATAAGGTAGAAGGAGGCATTCATGAGATGTCCAAAAATCAGTTGTCTTCATAATTGGGTGGCCAGCCGTGAGGCCAGCAGCGGCCATGAACCCTAAGGCATCATCAACCCTACGAGCCAATTCGCGGTACCTGTTGGAAAAGACCGACCATAAATAAATACAAGTCCATCTAAAAAGTTCTCACTAAAAACCCAAAAAGACTAAGAACTGGAGCCTCAATAATAATCAACTCCTGAAGTTATTTTTGGTCCATATCTAGTAGAATCTAAAGCAAAAACCTCGGCATTTGCAGGCCAAATAATATGTTTCCAGAATTCGCGCACAACCTAAACAAAGTTTGACCCTATTGAGGTGTTCAACCATGCAAACAAATTAAATGGAAGTAGAGAAAACCATACCTGTTAAGCACCAAAATAAATAAATAAATAAATAAATACCTATCCCCTTGCTCACTGTGCTCTGTGAAATCAAGATTCCACAGGTTAATCCTTTGCATGGCAGCATACCCCCCAGTAGCAAAAGCTCTTAGGAGGTTCAATGTCGACACAGATTGCGTATAAGCCCTGATCATCCGATTAGGGTCTGGAGTTCTTGATTTCTCATCAAATGTATCCCCGTTTATATTGTCACCTCGATAACTAGGCAGCTTTATCCCATCCTTCTCCTCAAATGTATCTGATCTTGGCTTCGCAAACTGGCCAGCCATTCTTCCGACCTAATGAGCCATTGTCATAATTATTGTCATTTATTCTAAAAAAAGTCATCATCTATAACTTCTGATACAAAACCATATTTTAAATATTTGCAGCCAACATTTTGGCAAACCCAATGTGATGATTTATATGTCTAGAATAACTACAAAGAATACAATGAGCTTATCGACTCCCCGAATCATCCATGCACTAGATTGAATAGTTCAGTTGAAGGTGCTTCAACCAAATAGAATAAGCTGTAACTCAAGGAACGATCCACTGACACAAATGATACCAGTTCCAATCTTGGTTTGACACGCTGACCAAAAATTCTTACCATCTTAACTAACCTAGAAAAATAACTACCACAAGTAGCTATGACAACTTCAAATCGTCCTTATCCAACAGATTTTTACATATCAAAACAAATGGGGTTGTTTACCATTTGCTAAAATCAACATTTGCAAATGAGGAGGCCATTTGCTAAAATCTTTGATTTTAGCATTGTTGATTTTATCAAATGGGAAACTTAAAAAAAATATTTATGTTTATCTTATAACTACCCCAATCTCAGCCCAAAATTTGACCCACCATTCTCTTAAATGCATGATTGTTCAAGATATTGTAACCCAACGGGGACAGACATGGAAGTACACAATGCTAAATTAAAAAACAAAAAAGACAATAAACATCAAAATGAAAATAAATGATTATCACGTGTGCCCAAAGATTTAGCTACCACAAGAATGATAACCCATAACCATACATGTCCTATTATATCTTCCAAATAATCTACATTAACAATCCATCCTTCCCCTCCACAGGGTGATTTTAGTGAATAACCAAATAAAATACTTGGTCCAAGGGTCAAGTTACTAGAAGAAAAGCACCTATACCTAACAAGACTAAGTGAATCCCTAAAATTGTGTTCATTTTATTTCTATCTTTTCCCACAACCAAAGAAAGGAAAAGATTCTTCAAGAATTTCAGGTCCCGCATTATAAATACCGCCAAAGCCCAATACTGCAGAGGAAGTTAAGTGAAGTACTCTAGATACAAAGTATGGAAAGGTGTCTATAACTTCTCCACCAAGACATACCTCCCCCTAGAGTAGCTAGTTGGGGAAGTAAAATTAATCCTTGTTCATACATAGGCTTCTCGGGTAGAAAATGAGCCACTTCAAATAGGTTCATCGCTCCAGCCCAGAATACAAATAATCCGGCATGGGCTACATGAGCCCATACTAGTTTACCGGATAAATTGATAAGTCGGGCATTTCCGGTGAGCCCCTAGTGGTTAACCGGATAAATTGATAAGTCAGGCATTTCCAGCCCATCAAGCGAAACGTGTGGTTTCTTGGTCACGGGCTCACGGCCAACTAATCCTTTCCATTCAAGTTTAAGTTTAACTACTCGTTTAGACTAAAATTGTAAAAGGCACACAATAAAAAAAATGTAACTACATATGTGCATTCAAAACTTCACATTCAATCTAAATATGCACTACATCCATATTGTTTCTCCTTGGCCTGCGCATGGTCCAGATCCTAGTCTGTGAGTCACGGTTTTTAGAAAATGCCTTGTTTGGACCAAAAGTCCTACAGTCCGGTTCCAATCCAATCCAATCCAATCCGTGAGTCACGTATCGGTTATGGTTTTATCCACGGATTCGTAAGGAAATAAGCAAATACTAGCAAGCAAAAAAAAAAAGAACTAGAGAGGCAAAATCAATTTTCTGCATTACAGACTCAACTAAGAGAGAGAATTCGATGATTTCTAACCTTGATGACAGGCATCTGCCCACCAAACATGAGAACAACACCCATCTGCAAAATAACCCGAAACGTATCCCTAATGTTATTCGCACTGAACTCCTTGAAACTCTCCGCACAATCCCCTCCTTGTAACAAAAACGCGTTTCCCAGCGCGGCCTGACCCAGCCGCTCCTCCAAGCTCCGCGCCTCCCCGGCGAAGACAATTGGGGGAAACGATTCAAGGGTTTTCAAGACCGAGTCGACCTCGGCCTTTTTAGGGTATTCGGGGAGTTGGCTTGCCTTTTTCGATTTCCAGCTGTCTGGGGTCCAATTGAGGGAGGCGGCGATTGCAGTGGATGATTGTTTGGCGGCGGAGATGGTGGAGGTGCGGTTGAGATAAGAGAAAGGAAAAGGTGAGAGGTGGTGTTTGGCGAGGAAAGAGTTGGGGAGGGGCGGAATTGTGCTCGATAGAGCCATCGTGTTACTCTCTCTCCTGATTTTCTCTGGTTTTAGAGAGAGAATACGGAGGTACAGTGGGGGAATGAGTAGCAGAGAAACAATAATAATGCTGCGCTCACAACGAGAGAGCGGAAATATCTGAAGTATGGGGATTATTTAATTAACGGCAGTTTAGGAGAAGAGATCAATAAAAAAAACTATTGAAATGTGGTGCTCCGCCGGCCCCATTCGGCTGTCCGCGACTCAGATTTCATCTCTTTAAAATGTTTCCGAATTGTTTATTGTTTGATGCAATCTGAGACGTTGATGCGCAAAACAGAAGGCGCAGAAGAGTGTAGGCAGGGCCTGCTCCTCGTGGATAGCAGGCCCCCTGAATCCCTGAAATATACTATTTGACGTACACCAAATGTCGATCTTCTGTGCAGAATTTATTCCGGGATCCAAACAAACAAACAATCGAGTCGCTCAATTTATTTAAAATATTTTATAAAGAATTCTTCTAAAAAATTGCCAGTGTCGGATAACGGTAAGACCTTGATCAATTATTTGGTCCAGAAAATCGAGCGAAGAATCGATGTAAGTTATTGCCCTTATTCAAATAATTGATCAAGGCTGGGTGTGGAGCCGCCATTGTGCGCACCTAATAGTTAATCCTTGGTAGCTGATGATTGGCACGTTGGCCTGACTACCGTGCGGTGTGTGGGGAATAAAGAACATGCCAGTGGTGCACGTGCACGGAGAAACACAAATCTACCCCCTTCCTCACCTCCCTCTTTAATTAATACCATCTCCACCTTGGACCATTAAGCTGTAGCCAAAACTTCGTAGTTTTTTTATAGTCAGCTCGTAAGAAAATAATTTAAAATGTATCTCATAGTCTCGGCATGAATGACTCGCCTTTGACTGAAGCAAGGAGGAGATTAATCAAAGTTTGAGTAAATTGGCTCGGATTCCCTTGACTATTCGAAAAAAAAAGTCCCAGTTCTCAATATGGTCATATTCATACTGCTTTGATTGAATTTTTGCAACGGGGAAATACTTCTAAAGCCAAACACTGGAAAATGATGGACAAAACCCTATTTTCTGCAGCCTGATATTAGCCCCTAGTGGTGTAGCTAGGGTTATGCATTAGTGGGAACACTATAAACCACGAGCTCCGAGAATAGCCAGACTTCAATAACCACACACACCTCAACGAGTTGATGGTTGTTGACGTTGCGATGGTGGCTTGCGTCTTGCAGCGTGGAACAAAGGGGAGTTTCACTGTGGGCATGTACCCACAGCAGCCTCACTGTGGCTCCGCCACTGTTGGCCTCATTTCGAGGGCATGACCACCACCCCAGATCCTACCTCCGCCGGAGAGGTAAGAAGTGGGTGTAATGCATCTTCTAATTTACCCAAAAAAAAAAAGAAGTGGGTGTAAAATGAGTGGGCATTGTTGGAGGATTTTATGTTCTAAGAAATCTAGGCTCGACTGCTCCCCCACCACTTTCTCACAACAATTCATAAAATCACAGCATAAATATCCACAACCTTCACTTACAACACACACCGGTGTCGATAGCTCACCATCTGATACGACTAGTCGCAAAAAATGCTTCTAAATACACTGGACATCGCAGTAGGATCGACCATCAGAACACACAAGTCGCCTCGCGACTCCAACAACTTCAAACGAAAATCTTGAAAAAGCCTCATTCATAAATATATCACAATTGGAAGAGAAAGTATCATGTCATGGTTTTATCGACTAACAAGAGTATATTTCTCTTCAGAAAAAGTTCAAGTTTCAGTAGTACGGGCTATACCGCATTGGCATTCTGAACCTAGGAACCTTCCTGCAAGGAAGTAGACAAAAACCGATCAATGATCTGGTTGTTGAGAAGTGGGGAGAGGTCAAGAATAGGTTGGTGCAGTTAAGTGTGATCCAAAATGAATACAAGACAATAACAAAGCGTACCCGTATCCATATGGAGGGTAGAAATAAGTTGGCATATATGCACTCCTGGGTCGGAAACCCATGTAGGGGTTGGGGTGGGGTGGACGGAATACCTTCATCCCAGGAACATTAGTCCGCTTGGCTGATATCTGAAATGAAATTTTGAAGGGAAATAAAATCTCCGAGCTGTTCAAAGAAATAACAGAAACAAGAGATCGCACAACTAAAAAGCCCAACACTTCATGGTGCAGAGAATATTCATAGAGTGTGCTATAATGGTATAGCTAAAACGGAAATTAACTTTTCTGGACCTTTAATTGGCGGCCATGAAGTTCAGATTCATTCAGAAGAAGAGCCTCTTGCACAGCCTCTGGTTCAAGGAATTCCACATAGGCATACCCCTTCGGTTGGCCATACTTGGTAGTCCGAATGGTGACTCTATTCACTGTTCCACATGCCTGAAAATGCTGCTGGACTTCCTCAGGTGTACAAGAATAATCCACCTTTGAAAAGCAAGTTTAACCCATCAGTTGCCTCCACACAAAATCAATCAGAGATCATTTCCAGGGGAACAGCTTCAGCAAGAAAAGCCAGCACAGTGCCGGGATATCTATAATCAAGTCATATAATACTGCTACTAAAAGTCATGACCCACCATTTTATTGTTAAAAAAGAAGGCATCAGCAGGAAAACGTGGCATCTACATATTTGCTGCTTCATGAATGAGTCGCTCAAAATGTAACCTCACCACCTCCTCCAGGTGCTGTGATTTCTTTAACCCTTTTATCTTTTAACCTTTATGTCAATAATAATGTAAATGCAGCCTTAAGTGTAGAAATAAAGTCTTGAACTTTCATATGGTTGAAACAATCAGTCTTGCACATTCAATGCTCGTTATCAGAGTAAAGAAGACAGCCAAAGAAATTACAGCAAAGAACTTGATGTTCGCTGTATATCCCTCCTGTGCGAGATTATGAAAACAGCAGTGAAAAGAAAACAGATTACAAACCCCTCATCATAAACAGCAAAGTACCTAGATGTTCTTGAAGCAATAACCACCGCCAATGGATGCACTCTGGCTCAGCAGGTAAAAACATCAGAGAACGATGGCCAATCTCACTCTTTCAAGCCCATTACTCATCCAACCTGATTAGATTTGTGTGTAATCCATTCGGATTTTCCTACATATTCATCTTTGGTTCTCAACACTACCCCACACTCAACAGCAAAGTCCATAAATACCATGCTCTGTTTGCATTTTTCTTACAGGAGCAGGAATATTTTAGCTTTCCACTGGTTCTTCCAGTATTTCCCTTTTTCTTTTGTTGGTTTTCAATTTTTATCATTCTTCCCAACATTATATTCTGCCTACTTCATTTTCTCTCACCATCCCACTTCACAGTTTCTTTCTCCTTTCTTTCTTAAGTTTTTGTAAGCATAAATTTTTTTTCTTGTCTTTCTCAAGTCATAGAATGAACTTAACCAGAGAACTCGATCAAAGAGGCCTGACCCTGCGATAGAGTCAAACATGTAGTCAATCAAGATTTCGAAAACTAAAAATGGCCCAGATAGCATTCATCATCTGTTACCATGAAATGATTAACCAAAATTCCCAAGAAGATTCAGAAAATCAATTTTTGTTCAAAGTGCAGAAACCATAAAGGTAAACCGCGTTGAATTTGTATGTCAGCATATTGGTCATAATATTTACAGGTCATAGAGGTCTGGTCTCCTTTTAGAACCACATTACCAAGGCAAAATAAGCAGTTTGGATACTGGGAGGAAAGAAGAAAAGAGAAAACATATGTAGATAAGAAGGTGGGGGAGGGAGCGCTGACCTACCCTGCTGCTTATGTGTCCAAACGGACAGCTGTCAAGGCCAGCATCATGACATACCATGGGATTGGGGACCAACAGATCAACTGGTCAAGTACATAGCAATATATGACACCATAATACCATATACAATCATCAACACATCTAATGACCAAGAAAATTATTCCAGTGACTACTCCATCCTCTAAGCTCTGCACGTAGACTGCAATGAATAGTTTCCTAGCCATTTTTGTATATCCTTTCAAAAATATAGTCCAAACACTTACTTTATTTTTTAATTAACACTTGCACCATATCAATCCTTTTTTGTTCTGTCTCTTCACTATTAACCTATAAACATTTCGTTTCTGCACCTTGCTATTATTTTGGAAGACCTATAATGGATTTCACATCTAGTGTATACGGATATAACTCTTCCTGGGAAGCTGTCTCCCAATTGTTTGATGCGCTACACATTCCCTTAATTGCACATAATGAACAATGATTTTACTTCCTCTTGAGAATAACTCTTAGGATAAAGGTATTCATGACTCTACCCTCGGGGCTTAGGCTATATAAGGGACAGATAATTCAGCCGAAACAACTTAGATATTTTAGCCCTAATAATTTCTCAAAAGCCCAAAAAGGAAAAAAGAACTAGACTAAATAGCCCAAACAACTTATCTTTAATAGCAAAAAACCAAAAGGAAGAAAAGTAAGACCTTCTAGATATCCCTTAAAGGTGTAGGCACATAACAACTCTGGCAGGAACAAAAAGTCCGGGAAACACCCATGCTAAAGATCGCGTCGCATTTCGAAAATGTTTCCCAAACCACTCAGCATCTTGACATAGCAGTAAGCATATTGTTTACAGTGTATTGTTTCTATGTGTGTGTGGTGGTTGATTGCACTCAAATGAGGTTATACCGCTCTGCATTCGCTGTTGCTTCACATAGATAAGGAAAAACAAAGAACCTCGTCTGGACATATGTCACATCATACAATGCGACATCCAACCGATAAAATAACACTAAATTTTTACCACCCTAAACATTCTGAGATGAAGTCAGAAACTGACATCTCCCTTCATGAAAAGAAATATCCCAACAATACTATTGGAGTATTTGTTTAAGATAGATATCAAACAAGGTAGAGCTGGAGATGCACACATCTATACCATAGCTCAAACTTCAGAGTAGCATAAATCAAATCAAGAAGATATTCAACAAAGTACTTTCTATACCATAGTTCAGACTTCAGGGTAGCATAAATCCAATCAACAAGATATTCAAGAAAGTACTTTCTGCTTCCAATAGCAGCGAAAACACAAGATATCGTCATTCAAATAAAGTGTCACCAAAATCAAACTGCACTCAAAGCTAACAATCCATCAAAAAGGTAAAAGGTAGAGGTAACTACTATCAACATAAAAGAATTAAAGATGAGCAACCATAAATTTAACATAGAAAAGAGGCCTCACATTGCCAACAAAAACTGAACGAGAATCTACTTCCTCCCTATTTGCCTGACTTGCTGCTGCAGCGGCGGGATCTGATTTTTTAGGAGGAAGGAAATAAGTGAATGGTATTAAGCAACATACATACAGATAGATGTTAGGTAATGTCACCACCACCATCATCAACACATAAACAATCATGAGAACCAACCAATATAAGATAAGCAGAATACATTCCCATCATACTCATCTTCTCCTCACGCCATTTAACTCTAACTAAGCAATAAACTGGCAGTAGGTACTAATTTTCCCAACTCCATCTGGAATTTTTCCAAACCCCGTGTGCATTGATAACTCAAATAGCAATTCTAATAATTGTTTAAACCCATTTTCAGAGGCATGACATGTCCTACACAAAATCAAGTTATATGTGAGCGGCCAAACAAAGAAAAAGCAATGCATGAATGAAACGTAGACACAAGGTCCTAAAATTGATTGACACTATCATCCAAACAGAATATCCTTTTTGACTTCCAAAATCTACAAAGTTTATTGAGTGGCACAAGTGAACTTATTTACACTACAGCTAAATAGATTTGTGGCACCGCCTTATCACACGTCCATTCCAGTATGTACAAAAAACCAGAGTGGGCAAGGCATGCCTTAATGCTCCAACGCTGCCATGCTGGGAATGAATTTACCCCCCACCACTTGAATTTTGAACAGTCTAATATGTGAAGAAGTCATCAGCATTCTTAGCCCGCAAAACAAAACACAGTGCCTACCATATGCATTGAGGCATAGACAACGACCACTTTCATTAGAAAACAAAAACTACCACAATGGGTCCGAAGACTCCGAACCAACTCAAACTTTCAGTTAAAACCAGTACATAAACAAACACTGCTAAGAGTCATAACCAAACACCAAGAGTCATAACCAAACACCACGTGTACATACTACATACCCATTTTGATTCGACATTTACGGCATGTTTGATACAAGGTTTGGGAAATGGGATTGGATTCCCAATCCCAAGGGGCCCCTATGGTGGAATGATTTATTCCCAATCCAAATCTCAACCGCACCTCAATACCTCATTACCAATCCCACATCACTACACCTAGGGCTGCAAATAGACTGAGCAGTTGACTTGACAAACAGTACAATGCTTGACTCGGTAAATGCTCATTCAAGTTTGATTTGCCTATTAAACGAACTGAACATGAGCCTCAATTTTAGGCTTGTTTAATAAATGAGCCGAACCTGAGCCTCACGTACTCGGCTTGATTAGGTTCGCGAATCTAGAGTACATGAATATAATGAATATTACATGTATAAACTTATAAAAGTACACAATAGAAGCTTTATAACTCTTATACGTTACATGTAATATGAACTTATATACATATACTTTTAAATAATTTATGAACTTATTTATGTTCACAATTAAAATTTTATTTGCAGCTCTAAACCAGTATGCGTGCGTAAATAAATGATTTCTTTGGCTCTTAGCTCGTGAATAAGCTCGAGCTTGACTCAAGCTTCACCCAGTTTAGCCAGAGCTCGAGTTCCCTAAAACCATAACAATACCAAACAAACCTGAACAATCTAAAGCTAAACTCGGTTCGGCTCGTTTGGTCTATACCTCAAACATTCCCCATGCACACCACTACTTATGGAATACGCAAACACTCCTAAGGTCATGACTAAAAAATAATAAAATAATAAAATTCCTGAATGTATAATGTATAAAACTAGATAAAACTATAACAGACAGATAAATTGAACGAAAGTAACGATAGAAGATAATGCTACGAAAAGGAACACGATAGAAAACCCTAGAAGATTTGGGAAGATTGAGAGAGGGAGGACCTTGTACGGAACCCATTTCCTTCTCGACCTTAGCCTGCATCTCACGCAGGGCGACGGCTTCGTCTTCCATCTCTTTCAACCTCTTCTTCATATCATCCAGTTCCTAAAAATAAATAAATAAAACAGACGAGAATTAACGATTAGGTTTTCAGACGAAAAAAAGCATACAGATTGAAAAATTAAGAGGAAAGAAAGAAGCGGTCTAGAAGAACCATGACAGCTCCGTCGTCTCCTCCGGCCATTTGGGCATCTCCGTCCATCTCTCTCTCTCTCTCTCTCTCTCTCTCTCTCTTCCGTCTGTGTGCTAAATCAATTTTCGCAGGGAGGCTTCAGTCATTTTGCCACTTATTAGAAGTGCCCAATCCAATTTCCATGGGTAATTCTATTTGCAACCACCTTTTAGCTAAATACAACCACGTGAAATTTAACAAAATTTGGACAAAAATACTCTAATGTACAAAGACTATGTTGTCCCTCATTTGTATTTCTCGTCGTCCGAAATTCTGATTCCCAGTATTGAATTTGCACAATATTTTCATCATTTAAAGTTTAAAATATGTAGCTTACTTCGGATTGTAAAACATGAGTATGTTTGAAAACCATTACGTCCACTACTCTCGTACTTTGAAACACCAATGGAGCTCAAATTTTTAATTTTTGAAACTTGAAGTAATTGTTTTATTTCACATTTTAACTTTTGAATATTTAAAACAACTTCGGATTCAAAAATGAAGCATACAATGAGAATTTAAATCTATTAGTTTCAAACATATAATTCATGTTTTAAAATCCGAATTAAGGTTCATATTTCAAACATTCATATCCGAAAATACTGATCAAATTCAATACTGGGAGTCCAAATGGCGGGGTCCAAAAATGAAGGGGAGGGGTAGATTGAGAATATTTGGAAAATTTGTTGGTTGTATTTATCCAAAACTGGGTTACAATTTCAAATTTTGATTTTAAGATTTTTGATGGTTGTATTTAGCTAAAAGGTGGTTGCAAATAGAATTACCCATTTCCATATTTTTCTTCTTTTTTTATATATTTTTTGGGAACAGCCACATTTTTCTTCTGAAAAATGATTTTTTGGCACTTCTGTTTTAGTCTTTTGCACCTCATTTCTTGTTTTTATTCATGTCAAAATAATAAGATATTGATGAGAAATTTTTATAGTCTTTAAACAAAAGATCATATTTTATACGTAAGAAATAAATTAAGAAGTGTGAATAACTTAATAATTGTATATGAATTAAGACAAAAAAATTAATAAATAAAAAGACGGTGTGAAAATCATGTCATTTAAAGCCTAATTTTTTTATTGTTTTTAAACAAAAGATCCTATTTTATATGTAAGAAATAAATTAAGAATTGAGAATAACTTAATAATTTTACATGAATTAAGACAAGAAATACTAAATAAAAAGATGGTGTAAAAATAATATGTTTCAGATACATACTACTTCCCAAACATTGTCGTGATATCATTAATCACATACAATTACATATACTTCCATCAAAATTAGAATACGAACACCCAAAACACCGGCTAAATAACAATCAATCTCGTACAAGAAAAATCCAAAGTCATTCTTGTATTGCAACATGCATTGTCGACAAAATACTACTGTTTGACAAGATTTTGATACGAAAATGTGTGTAACTTTGTTTCTACAGTAATTATTGGACATAAACATCAAATACAAATCCGAACACAAATATATGTTGAAGTGTCACATACTCAACTAAAGGACATTTGAAAATTCCATACTATGTTGCGCGCTATAGACTTACATGTATCTTCAACTCAATGCACGTAATTGAAACACTAGGTTCAAGGTCTCGTGCCTAGCACGAGTTTTATGCCCGTGTATTTTAATTCAGATTTTAGGGATTCAAATGCGTAACCAACAAAACTCTAGGGACTCAAATGCGTAAAGCAACAACCTCTAGGGACTCAAATGCGTAATTTAGCCATACATAGCCAAAAGACCAAAAGGGCATAGCATTGTGGCAGAATTACAAGAAAACCAACAGGGCAATTTCCAATCGGAGGGCAAAATTGGCAAAATGTGGCATTTGACCAAACACCAATTTTTTTTGGCCTCTCTTTTATAAGTCTCCGGAGGAGGATATAGTATTTATCAACCCTAAAAGGTTGGCAAAGTGGTCTTGCATTGGAACTTAGGAGTTTGCTTCCACCTAAGATTTCAGGCTCGATTCCTCGTGCCAGCAAATTAATTCCAGGGCTCCGGAACTAGTTGAGGTGCGTGCAAGCTGACCTAAACATCTGGTTATAAAAAAAAATTGTAACACAATATCAAACTTTTAAGCACAAACTATAGCACTATAATTTGTGATGGTGATAGTTTTTTTTATAACTCAGACATCCGGTTCAGTTTACGTGTACTACGACTAATTGCATGTAATTCAAGAAAGGTTTTTGAGTAACCAATTAACCAAAATATGGTAACATGATTGGTGATCTAAAAAATCAACAAGGGCATACATAGAAGGAATCAAGGAATGATCCTTTAGTGACATTCTTCATTTAAAAAAATCCCAGTAGCACAAATCTAATTTGTCTAACCTCTCGCCTAACATACAAAAAATGCGCATAGCTGTTATCTCATTGCATAGTTACATGAAAAGCTTATTGGGTTAGTCCGATTAGTTAGTGAGTTTGCTCCCAATACAATTGAGTAGAGTTCGATTCATGGAGTCAAGCCGTCTCATAGTTCAGGCGTGGATGACCTGTCTTTACCCAGACCAGAGATTGAATTAGTGGAGGTATTCTTAAACTGGCCTGGACATTCTGACCGTCAAACCAAAAACAAAAAAAGATAGTTACACGAAATCACTTACACTTGTTGAGCCGTTATACAACCAACATCATAGGACACACATCCTAAAACTGGTCCCAATGGTAAAAAAAATGAAGTAAGAAGAGCATTTGTTCGAAATTAAACAATAGCTTACCTTTGGCTTATGGTTACTGTTTTCTTGTCGGGTTGTGTTGTTTGCTGGTATTTGGAGATGTGTGTGTTTGCTCTTGCTAGATTGTACTTGACTTTGTCATCGAGGCCACCGGACAAAATGTGAGATCTCCTCATCTTTTATCTGTTGTCGCCTTTATAATCGTTTGATTTTATTAATGAATATCTTATGTTTCTTGATTTAAAAAACCAATAGCTTACCTTGTGTTAACCTCGGTCTCGAGAGCCCATCCAACGTACGGCCCATTACAGGACCCTGCCTTCAGCCCGTAAATCACTTAGGCCCACAGTGACTGAAATAGAGGAGGAGGGCCCATGAGCCCCAAAAAAAAAAAATGTAGAAAATCGGCAACCGGAGCTCCGATTGACCGTGTCGTGTCCCTTTAACATTGATTCCAGTTGAAGACTTTGTTCTTCTTCTTGTTCTTCCTCCTCCAAACCCACCTGAAAAACTCTTCTCTTCCCGGAGAAACCGGAGAGACAAGATACATATACGTATAGAGAGAGAAAGGAGGAGAGAGAGAGAGAGAGAGAGAGGGGGGGGAGGGATGTGGGTGTTCTATCTGATCTCGCTGCCGCTCACGACGGGCATGGTGGTGTTAACGCTGAGGTACTTCGCGGGTCCAGATGTGCCTCGATACGTCCTCTTCACTGTCGGATACACATGGTTCTGCTCTCTCTCCATCATCATCCTCGTCCCCGCCGACATTTGGACCGTAATCATCTCTCCCTCGTCCTCTTCCTCCCTCTCTCTATATGCATATACTATTTTGTGTATGCGTGCATAATTCTTAACAATTTATATGGAATGGATCATGTTGCAATTCACGGCTTGTTGACGGAATCCTGCATTATTCGGGAAGAAACTGGGAATTAAACCCTAATTTTGATTGTGATTGGATTCAGGATTCCTTACGATCATGTTGCAATTCACAGAATGATCTAGGAATCCTGCATGACTGAAGAAAAAATGGGAATTAAACCTTAATTTATACTGTAATGATCACCGAATTCCCGATTCCTTATTTGATGTAATTGGTCTAGGAGTTTGGTGATTGGAAATGAAGATGTTAGGCTCCGTTTTATAGATGTAAACTCCAAATGAAAGGGACTTGATGTCTAATTTTAACGAAAGTGGACGGAGTGTTTTTGTGATAACTTTATATCCTACCCATAACCAATTGGCAATGAGTGAAGAGGTCCCTCGTGTTATAAAGTGATCTCCCATTCCATACCCAAACAATGTGGGACTATTCTCTAGCAGTTTTGTTGTAAGTGGCATGTTTCCTTTTAGTAGAATGGATTAGAGGTAGGATTTATATTTTATTGGGATCCTTATATAGATGGATATATGTGTGCGTTTACAATTCATAATGGTTTCTATGAATTAGATCATGTTGCGATTCGCAGCTTGATCTGGAATTCTGCATTATTGATGAAAGTAGTGGGAGTTAAATCTTAGTTTTGATTGTGATCTTCGAATTGGAGATACCTTATGATCCGTTGGGTAAGTTGACATGTTCGTTTGGAGTTTTTGGTGGAATAAGGTTGCAGGATGCAGTTCTTTATTGGAACTATTAGAAATAAAGTTGTGGCTCTGTTTGTGTAGATGCAAATTCCAAATGAAGGGCCTCGATGTCTTATATAACAAAAGTATGAGGAGTTTTGTCGTAGGTGGCTTGTTTCCTTTTCGTAGAAAATCAATTAGAAGTAGGAGATACGTATTTTATCGATTGGAAATGATGTTCGGCTCCGTTTGTATAGATCTTGATGTCTAATTTTTAACTCAAGTATAAGTAGAAACGAAGAGTCTCTTAAAGCACGACAGAGTTTTGTTTTAGGTGGCGTGCTTACTTGTTGTAGAAAATCGATTAGAAGTAGAAGATGTGTATTTTAACGGGATCCTTTACAACATTATCCTGAAAAACAAAACATGATCATTAACACGAAGGGTTTCACATCTCTCCTCTTAAATTTAATTTTGGAATCCTTCATGATAGAGCTCTCAAACTTAATAACAAAATTCCTTGATGAACTATTTAGTCTGAGTTTCAGCTATGCTTATTGAATAAGAATGTCAAACATAATAACAAAATTCCTTGATGAACCATTTAGCCTGAGTTTCAGCTATGCTTATTGAATAAGAATGTCAAACACCTTCATTCGAAATCCACGTGTTCAACACAGAGCCTTAGTTTCCTAATTCTTTGCTGTGACTGTGAGTGACCCCAAGAGCTTTGATGTACTTGGGTGGCCTTAGATATCCTATTTGAATGACCTTTCCCAAAAACTTTTGCTATACCATGGTCTTGCAATCTGGGAATGTGAGAGAAGGGCTAAGAATTCTACTCCAATATTGAGATAATAAACCAAAATTTTGTTTCTTGTATCAAATTGTGACTGTATCAAATGTTGATTGATTCTTTATCTTCTACACAATCAGCAGTATGTTTAAGACAAATTTTGGTTTGTGTTATGGAGTAACTGATCCCTCTTCATTTTATGCAGACAATAATTGGTCATGAGAATGGAGGAATCTCTTTCTTTTGGAGCTGGTCATATTGGAGTACCTTTTTACTTACTTGGTATGCTTTCCCTTTTACTATTTGTTCATGTCCAACCTAGTTAAAGATGGTGAGCTATGTGACATGGACTTGGGCATGGGTTTATAACATAGGGGTATGCCGTATGCGGCATTGAACTTCAAGCTTTAGGATACATGGACTCAGCAAATTGGTTCCAAACATTAGATAAGAGAAGGGAGGATAAACTGTCGGATAAAGGAAATTTACATGCATGATAAACATAAACTATTACTTAGTTTGGATATCTAAGAGTACATGAAATGGTTTTTTACTCTTATTTCATTGACTAGGTGCTCTTTTAGTTGTAGTAGTAGACAACATTTTGTCATGTAGTTCTCAATCAACTCGACTGAGAATTTTCACTTGTTTTGGCAGTATCTTCTGTATAAAATTACTACTCCCATTAAGTGCGTTGCTACTGATTCTTCCCTTTATCTTACGCCATGTTAGTTTGCACTCTTCTCCTACCGTTACCGTTGTTGTGAATAGTCCACTCGTTCCTTCCACAATATTAAAATTCTTTGCTAGTTAATGTCCTACCATCTTAGCAATTGTTGCATTTTGTCTCTCATCTTACTTCTTAGTGCTTCTACCATCTCACGATTGTGTACCTTCTAATTTTATTGTTTCTTCCACGAGCCAGGTGTCCTTCCTTATTTTTTCATTTTTGGTGCCTTCTAATGGGTTACTAAACCAGACATCCATCTTGAACTCTTATTTGACCTTGTTTCTTTCATAATGCTAGTTCTTAGCCCCCCATTATAATGCCATGTAGATCAGGGTTCCAGTGTTTTAATTATCCCATTCATTTTCGATGATACTTGAAAGTTGAAACATCAGGCCTCAGTGTTAAAGCATCCAACTAAAACAAATAGGCAATGCAGAAAATTACCAATGTGGGAGAAACTAGAACATTAAGTTATAAAACTAGTCAATTGTCCGTATTCGTGGCCTCAAAACTTCGCTACTTATGTATTTATGTTTCTAGTTTGCTTAAGTTGAAGGTGTTTAGGCCTTTCTGAAAGTTTTTTCCCTTTTCCTTCGTAAAATATGAATCCATCATTTGCCCTTGCTTTTGTTTCATCAATTAAAACAGTATAGCTATTGAAAGCAAATCAGGATAAGTACTAGAAATGTAAGGGCCTTATGCCAATCCTCACTGTCAACGGTGATTAGGTTAGTTCTCCTTCTATTCATTTTATGGTTCTCCTAACTTCTGTGCTTTCCGTTGCCATTTGTTTGTCTTCATATGCTGAGATGCCTACGGGGTTAAGGTACTCTTTTAGCAGCTTCATTGCTGGCATACACATGTTCTCATAGAGTTTTATGAAACTATTTCTCTAAGCAGGGCCGTGGTGCCTATAATTCAGGGGTATGAAGATGCCGGGGACTTCACAGTGGCAGATAGATTGAAGACGAGTGTACATGCAAACTTAATCTTCTACCTCTGTGTCGGTTCTATTGGACTTTTTGGACTTGTACTGCTCATTATTTGGCGCAAAAGCTGGTTTGTTCTTCACCTTCTAGACTAAATGTTGTTCTTTCTGTCACGAATCTTGATTTTTTGGGATCCTCTCTGGTGATCAGACTTAAGTGCTAGATTGGCATGTTACAAGTTTCTCAAACGGTGCAGTTTAGATAAGAATACAAATTGAGGGTTGATTCGGGGATTGAAATCTTATTATCTGCAGATAGAAAACATTGGAGTTTTTGTACCCATCTGCTTTTGATACAACAGTCCTTACATTATCTTCACCTTGGTTTCATCTGCACTGCAACTATTTGTTTGAAATGTTATATGCTGTAACCACGCAATTAACTCTGGATAAAAATGATATAACAGTGTAAACAATACATTTATCTGTCTGTGAACATCACTCCGTACTGTTTTGCATCAACATCTCCCTCTTATGGCGTTTTCATGTTTGGAGTTCTAAATATTCTCCTTGTTATGGTAGAGTTCAGTTTGCATGGATGGTGGCTTTATGCTTTTATTGGAGACCTACTTATTTGCGTTTTTAAACCCCAGTATTGCATGGATTTTAACTTGTGTAGTTTAGTTCCATGTGATAGTTTGTGTATTTTTCTTCCGTAGTGTCAAATCTTGATATTCTTTTTGCAGGAATGGTGGGATTCTGGGTTTTGCAATGGCGTGCTCAAATACTTTTGGACTTGTTACTGGTGCATTTCTTCTTGGCTTTGGTTTGAGTGAGATTCCAAAGAGTATTTGGAAAAATGCTGATTGGACTATCCGTCAGAAGGTTCTTTCTCATAAAGTGGCTAAAAGGGCTGTGAAACTTGATGATGCTCATCAAGAATTGTCAAATGCTATTGTAGTAAGTTCTGTCCCCATGGCAATTTTAATTTTTCTTTTTATGTACTCTCTCTCTCTCTTGCCATGATGATCATAATTCTTGAGAATAGCATACTCTCAACATGCTAGTGCTGCAATTGAACATGTGTATGCCACAAACGTGGAGCTTATACAGTTCAAGTGATACGGAGGGAGGTGAATATAGTCCTTCTGGTGTTCAGGATAATAGAAAAAGGTCTTTTGTTGTATCAGTTCTTTTGATCTTCATTTAATTGCGTCCATAATTACTTGAAGCCTATGAATTTTGAACTTATCATGTCCTGGATTTTTTTAATCTTGCTTCAATGCATTAGGTTTCCCAAGCGACTTCAAAGCAAATGTCCAAGCGTGATCCTTTGAGACCCTACATGAATGTTATTGATAAAATGTTGCTTCAGATGGTAATTACCCTTCTTGTGCATGCCTTAAGGGTTTTATGTTTCAAAATCCTTATTTATGTGTTATACCAAGCTTTTTCCAAAATTAACATTCTTTACTTTATGTTTTTCTTTCTTTTTTAACAAACACGCTCTTTCTGCTGCTAGTTTAGTGAAGATCCATCTTTCAAACCACAAGGTGGAAGATTAGGAGAAAATGATCTGGATTATGATACTGATGAAAAATCAATGGCGGCGCTTAGGCGTCAATTGAAGATAGCTCGAGAGGAGTACTACAGGTGCAAAAGGTACACAGTTTCTAAGTGAACAACTTTTGTGTCTTTCTTGGGGTTCTGTTCTTGACCAAGTACTTCATTTTTGTTTTTGCATTCTTCTTTTTGTTGTTCTCTCTGCATCTAGTTATGATATTATCAAAGGCTTTCACCTGCATTGGCTTATATTTTGTCCATCTGTTTTTAAGGATGAAAGCTATTTGTTGTGGTGATGTGGTCATTTACTTCCAGCATCATTTACATTCCAGCCTTCTCCTTGCTTTGTGTCTCTCAAAGCTTCGTATCGCTCGCTGTAGCTTTAATTTTGATAATGCTTGGATTGATGGAATATTGGAATCCATGAGGGACATAGCGAATTTCACGGTAAATTTTTATCTATCTTTTGCAGTGAATATATGAACTCCGTGACAGAAGCCCTTGAGCTGGAGGATACAATAAAGAATTATGAGCGCCGCCATGCCATTGGATGGTTTGCTATTACTCCTTACTTTTTTCGTCTTCTTCTTCTTGTTTGTTTTCTCTTTCTTCCTTCATGCAGAGATGTCTACCAATATTCTGCTGTCTATTATAATTATGAGAAGTGTGAAAAATACAGAAGATACGGCTGATTTGGCCCGCTAAACTGCCCAATCTTTTTATTTGTGATCACCATTTGGTTCGGTTGCTTTAGTGGAGCAATGTTCATGTTTTCTATTTTCTTATTGCCGACTGTCACTCTTGTCCCATATGTGCGTTTTTAGAGAATCAATATGCCCCAGCCTTTTTTCTCATGATGAATTTTTGTTTTTGTTAAGTACTAAAATTTTATTGAGAAGGCATCAAGGGGACGCCACCCATGTACAGAGGAAATCGAGGAATAGAAAAGAAAAGATCTAATTAACAAAAAACCTATACACCCTCTATACTCCAAAAATTTCTAACGTGTCAAAGAACTTATCATGAAAGTGAAGCAAGAAACAAGGATAACTAACCTTTTCTTTAAATTAAATATATCATTGTTTACCAAAACTTTGTTTCTCAAAGCAGATACCACCTAGAAACTTAGTTTTCTTGTGTACCAACTCCTAGTCTGTCTAATTGTTGTCGTATCTCAAATCAATTTTGTAAATTTGCAGGAAATACGTGTCAAGCTTCAGGCCTGAGCGAGCAGGCAGGCTAGGGTCTTTTCTCGATATGATTGGTAAATATCGACATCATTCTTAACTTGTTTTTTTTCCAGCCATCTATTTTGATTTATTGTGATATTTTTTTGGGAAGTATGGCTATGCCTCTGTCATTTGAACTACATTCTTAAGGGACATTTAGACTTGTATCACTAAGCCAATTAAATTAGATCAGAGGTTTTATAAATGGTCTACAGTTGTTAAGTCATTCCATTGAGTATAGAGGGGTGTATATGTTTTTTGTGAATTTGATCTTTTCTTTTCTATTCCTTGATTTTTTTCTGTACATGGGTGGCATCCCCTTGATGACTTTTCAATAAAATTTTATTGCTTATCGAAAAAAAAAAACCCTTAAGAATCACAAACTTCGGGAGGTAGTGATATTTTGACCAACATATGAACTTAAATCATTACATCAATTGGTTGAAACTAGAACAGTTTTCATTTTTGTATGCTGGGATTTATTAGACCAGTCAGAGCACTAAATTCATTTAGTTTTTGGTGGTGATAGGCAGAGTTAATCCCTTCTTTAATAAGTTGACTCCTGTTGGTACTGTAGGTTCCATTATATAGGTTCTTTTTTGTTATGTTTCTTGTGTATAAGCCCTAACTAAATACAAGGGTTGCACTTCCTCTGGTGCGTATGGCCTAGGATACAATTTGCTCATTCTTGTATATTACCTGCTCTAATCTTGATCATTAACTCCTTGCAGAATTGGTTTGGCGGTGTTTTCTTAGGATGCAACTACAGAAAGCCTTAGCTGTGATACTTGGTTGCATGTCAGCTGCAATTCTTCTGGCTGAGGCTACTATATTGCCAAGTGGAGTTGATTTATCTCTATTCTCTATTTTAATAAATGCTGTTGGAAAGCAGGAAGTGCTGGTGCAGGTAAATTTTGTAAGATTTTTGTTTACAATTAATATTTCTGTTATTTAAGACCGACGCCTAAGATAATGACCAATATCGGACGTTCGGTTGCTTGGTAAAGCTTGAATGACTCGAACATAGTCTAACTTGATTTTGACTATGGAAACTTCAACCATATCATCATGAAATTCCTGGAGTAGTCTTCTGCAGTGCCAAGTTACTCTTCTGCTAAATGCGTTTAGGAAGTGTTTCAATACTGCATGATGGCTGTATGAACGATATTTATTTAGAGTGAGACCATATATGCTTGCAGTTTTTTAGGGCTGTAGCTCTTTCTTGCCATTATCTCTCATCTATTACTGAAGTTTTACTTGTATTGTTCTTGTTTGCAGGTAGCTGCCTTCATTCCCCTCATGTATATGTGCATATGTACATACTATTCCTTGTTCCAGATTGGGATGTTGACATTCTACTCATTCACTCCAAGACAAACAAGTTCAGTCAGCTTGCTTATGATATGCTCGTATGTTGTTTTTCCTGATTTTGTTTAATGGCGGGCTGTTCTGACTCTGAGTTACATTCCTCGTTTCTATATTCTACACATAATCATCAGAACGTTGATCGTAATTTGTACTGTCTTTTCCAGGATGGTTGCACGATATGCGCCTCCAATTTCCTACAACTTTCTTAATCTTATTCGTCTTGATGTGGGCCGCAAAACCATCTTTGAAAAGGTCAGCCTTTCTTTATACATTTCTTGGTTGTCAGCATGTCTTACAGGGCAGATGAAGCATGTATCTAGTTGTATTTAATTTCTGACACAAATGGCACCCATTTAACACCTCTGCGCAGAAGTTGATATTTATAATTATTGCTACGGTCGATTGCCTCGATTAGGATTTAATGTGATGGGCTGAGAGCTGGGATTGAAAAAAGTGCTTCTTCCTTATATCGACAACCCAACCAAACCCAATCGATGACTTTACCCCAATTCCTTGGTGTGGTTGTCCGGCCTTTGCATGGTGGATTATTTTACTTTTGTGAAATTTGAGCGCATCTGAGCGCATGCCTGCCGCGAGAATATGGGGAACAAGAAGGCTGGTGCCAGAGGCCGACCCGGGTCATGTCTAACCCGCGTCAAGTAAAATGAGCCCCCTAGTTCTTGTTTTAGGACCGGAACATTAGAAGCATGGATTAGGATGATCTCAGGGATCCTAAGCCGAATTATTTATTCCATGCGATGGTTGTGTAGCCCAAAACGCTCCCAGTTATTGTTGTAAGCTTGTAGAACTTGTTTACTGGAGAACTGGGAAATAGTTGTGAAGACCCAGTCAGATGTGGAAAATCAACGTGCTGCATTTCTGGTGATGGTGGGAGAATGTTACACGGTCTTGGGTAGAACTCAACCAGCTTATGAAGTGAGGGTGCCCTCACGCTTATATATTTCATATCACTTTGGTACCCGGGTGATGTGGAACTTCGCTTCACACCCTCCCTCACGCACAACGTGCTCACTTGGCAGCACCTGCCTCGTGCAGGCAAGAGACACGCACCCTACCCATCTCTGGTACCATGTTAAACGGTCTTGGGTAGAACTCAACCCCAAAAGCTAGCTTATGAAGTGAGGGTGCCCTCACGCTTATATATTTCATATTACTTTGGTACCCAGACGATGTGGGACTTTGCTTCACAGAGAAATGACAGATTACCATTCATAGAACCTTCATCTGTTTTGGGGCAGTGTATGGGATTCAGTTACGTTGGAAGAAACCTTCCTAGTTTTCAACGCAGGAGAAATGTATGCTAGTTCATCAGTGACTTGGTTATTGAAATGTCTTCGTAAGACAAACCTTCAAGGCATTGTCTCCGAATCCTTTCTTCTTTCAAAGCAATCAAACACACATCCTCGTTTACTGTGAATACAAGTGTGTGTGTAACCTAGAGAAGCTTGTCCTTTGAGGCAGTTTAGATGAAAGTAAAGGGCAGTTTGTTTTCTCTCATGTTGGTGTGTCTAGAATCTTAGATTTGCTTTTACTCCAGACTGTATATAAATGGCCCTTGCCCTATACTTCTTTGGCTTGGTATATTTAGAATTATATAGAAGTATTACGTAATGTGTACAACTGGAATCTAACCATCCAAATTTGAGGTATGTTGAACTTCCTGGGTGCATTAGTTTGTTGAGGGACAATAGCTAGGAACCTTGAGAGCTATGAAAATATCCAACAATCAGATCCTAACTGAAAGGAAGTTGGTTTTAACATTATTATTTATCCCATTCCAATAACCATCTTAGTGTTCTCTCGTACATTAATAAATAGCTCAACCTTTCTGTAAGGCGAAATATCAAATGTATCTTTGATAGCTTTATACATCTTGTGATGAATTAGTATAAATTTGCCGTGTGTTGAACGGACCAAGCACACCACTTCGCTGATGTTGGCCAGTTGGTGTCAAGTTCATTTTCGTAAATGCAATGAACATGCTCCTCCAAAGCTCGAAACTGATAATGCTGCAGAACAGTGGGCTTTTAGGTGATTTTAGTTGATTTTTGTGGGTTGAAACTGATACTTTTCAGAGAAGAAATTGAATGGTATTACTGAATTGAATACTTGTTACAATGCTAACTAACGTTCAAATAGATATAACCTAACTCTAGAAAGGAAACACAAAAGATACGCCTGATCTATGCCTTAAATAGGAAGATACAACGAGATACGATTATGATACTTAAGAGATACACAAAGATACACAATATATACAATCACAGAAACAAGATAGAGATGTTTACAGGTTGTATGGAGCAACCAAAGGGGTAGAGTGTAGAAGTATGAAAATAAAGGTTTTTGGTGCCCTGAGAATAAAAATACAGGGAGCAAAAAAAAAATGTGGCCATTTGAGTTCTTTATGGTTGTAGGATAATTTTAAAGAAGTAATCTACAGACTTCTGAAACTTGTGATTAATGAGAGGATTTTGATGAACTGTGAGTAGTCAATTACTAGTCTGGTGTATAATAGAAGGTGGACACTCAAAAAAAATACTAGAAAATAGATGGTGAGCTTGTATGTGAACTTAGAGCCTCTCACCTTTGCTTATCTTGACTGTTGGTTATACATATTGTAACCGGCAAAATCTTGTCTTCATGTGCAGAGAATGGGAAATATTGATGATGCTGTACCTTTCTTTGGGAAAGGATTTAACAAGATCTACCCACTTATCATGGTTATATACACAATAGTGATTGCCAGCAATTTTTTTGATCGGGTCATTAAGTACTTTGGAAACTGGAAGATATTCAGGTTGCAAGGTGAATCTGAAGATCTAGATGGATTCGATCCGTCGGGATTGATGATTTTGCAGAAAGGTGTGTAAAATGAGATCATGTTCCTCAATTGTTGGTAGAACATGTTTTGGCATCTTGGTGTCCGTTTGCATTTTTCCATTTAAGCCAATTAGATATTATGATATTCTCGGTTCTACTATCTTGCACTACAGCAGTTATGGGAGGGAAGCGCTGAAAATAAACGAGAACAGCTCTCTTGATATTTCTCTCCCAACAATATCCACTGTAGTTGCTTAAATCCTTTTAAAAGTTTAATTTATATCCCCTTATTGTACTGTTCAGAACGATCTTGGCTTGAACAAGGACATAAAGTTGGCGAGCTTGTTATTCCCTTGGCAAGGAATTTCAACGATGAAAGTATGGATCTGGAGTCTGGCAGCAATAGCAAGGTATGCTTAGTTGCTGATTATTAGGTTGTTTCCTTGTTTTATTTGATGCAATACCATCTTATTGTGCAGCTTTTCTTGGGGATGCCCAAGGTATATATGTTTCCACTTTATTACATCGAGGATGCTTTTAACCAGGGATACCCCTTTGGATTGGAGAAATGGATGTGTTGTGCCTATTCCCATGATGTTATAGCAAAGCTTGTTGAATTAGACTAGTTACACTTAGAACATATCTCTGACCTCCCACACTCGATGCTCTCTCAACACAGAGAAGTGTCCCTCTTAAAATGGGGAGTAGAATGGTTTCATTTTTTTCCCCCCAGATCTCATTTTACTGATATATATATATATATATAGGAGGAGGATCAAGTAAGGGCTCCCTTACATAAGCTTATGTAAGGGATTTTTCATTCGAGATTGAATTTCGACGATCCAAGACGATCCGAACCGTTAGATGTGTTTAGAATGTGTTTTTAAGGTCC
>JAXBDA010002330.1:0-43692 GCA_036023075.1 Gaultheria prostrata | reverse complement strand
CTTGAGATTTAAATAAAAGTAATTAAAGCATAACCCTAAAAGTTGGAGTCTAGGGGCATTTATCCCCCCCCCCCCCCCCCCCCCAAAGTCGTGCTCAACTATTACAAAATTGCCCTTAGTTATCTCTTGATCGCCAACTTTTCGTCCAGAATTTTGGTGCTTGAACCTATACAAGGGTTTTGCTAGAACAAGTTCTGCTTAGGTTTTTAATGTTCTGTTTTGACAGAACCTGTTCAAGGGTTTTGCCTGTACAGGTTCTGGCATGGAAAAATACTCTCGTTGCTTCGTCTTGACTTCTTGACCTTCCGGCGTCCCGAGCTCTAGCCATTTCTTTATTTCTTGGTTTGAGGGGCTTGGTGGCGGTGTGCCACATTGCCTTGAGTCCTTCCGAAGTTGGGGTGCTCCCAATAGCGCATCAAATGCGCCTCAATTCTTCGTTTCACCTGAAACTGACCAAAAATACCACTACGCGTAACATCAAACATATACGGCTCAAGTATGCGCGTGTGTGAGATCAAAATGGGAGAATTAAGCCCTATTATTGACACTTTTGAGGGCTTATCATCATCAAAACCCATTTTGCGCATAATAGCTTCCACATGGTCATAGGCTTTGCTCATATCTAATTTTAATGCCACTGACTTGTTGCCATAGCTGCAATTCTTCATATAATGTAAGGCCTCCTGAACAAGAATCGTATTGCCTGAAATCACACACCCTCCTGCGAAAGCACACTGACTTTCACTTGCAATTCTTCATATAATGTATGGTTGATACTACGTAGAAGGTAGCCCGCGTGACAAAAGCTCCGAACTGCATCCACAATGCTCGACCCAACAATAGGCCAAAATGTTTGTAAAAATCCAGCCCCCATACCATCTGGCCTCCCCGGATCCATTCCAAACACGGCACTTTTTACTTCGTTGTAGGAAATAGGCCTAATCAAGAACTTTGTTCATTTTCACCGAGATCAGGCGGTCAACACAATCAAGCACCGACTCCACATTTTCAGCTCCCTCCGAGCTAAAAATATGCTGGAAATAGCCCTCAGCAATTCTTCTAACCGCGGGCATACCGTCTGGCCAAACCCCCCTCTCATCTTCTAGCCCCACTAATTTATTTTGTTGTCATCTCTGTAGCGTAAGAGCGCCTTATTTAAGAAGTTCATTTGGGGCCCTTTTGAGTTGGCTTATGAATGCTATATTCCCGGCCGACGGGCAGAGCACTTTTTACCCGACAATTCGTGGGACTATATATTCAATACATGTCTAATCCGGGCCATAAGAATCTCAACCAAATAGATCAAAGTTGTGTGATTCGAATTGGTATCAACTAAAACAATATGGTAAGAACAACTCAAGAGACTGCAAAGTATACTGTAATTTAGTAGATTTACTGGAATATAGAATTCCTTATTTAAATTACGAAATCAGACCGAGCCTTATATCCTAATTAATTGGGCTAATTAATTGGGGCCGGATACGTGGATTTTTTTTTTCCCATCGAGCTATGTCAATGGCTACTTGTTCACTTAGACTATTTAGATTCGAATATTTGCGTGTTACAACATCCACTGTCAATTTGGATCTTCCTCTCCCCACATCATTACTACCTAAAACTATCCTATCAACCCTCTTAGTTACCATATCTAAAGGTTTACGGTAAATATATTCAAACCATTGTAGTCTATTTTCTCTCAACTTCTCCTCTATAGATCATAGATGTTAAACCTACCACCTCACGAATGGTTTTATTTCCTGTCTCTTCTAATTTTCCCACACATCCATCTCAACATTCTCATTTCAGCTACATCCATTTTACTCGTTTCAAGATAGGCCAATATTCTATCCTATAAAGCATCATTGTTCTTAGAATTCATTATTAAATTACATGGAGTAATTTATTATATCAAATTATTGTGATTTACTACCTCACTGAAATTACAATTATTTTGGAAGTCTAGTACAGTCACCTGTCAAGGCCAATTTCACTTGGATTTATGAGAAGTATGAAAAGTTCTGTAATTAATACCTAATTAAAAGTTTTAGTACATATCGAAAGCATACTACAATCACCTGTCTATGCCAATTTGGCAATTTGCTTTCGAATGTACGAAAAGCACACAAGATTATTAGGAAGTAGAACCCCAACATTTCTTTGCCTTGCATAACTGCTCATTTTTCTTCCAAGTGATCTCTCCAAGAATGACAAAAACATTATTCTTTACATGTTTCAATTATTCACGAATTCACCAATTAATAAAAAGTTTGCAGCATTAATAATTAGCATTATTACCCAATCATTTCTCTCGATTACCTTGAAACGAACCACTCAATCTCCAAATAGTTACTTTTTATATCGTTGCGATCTCCAAATAGTGAATGTCTCTTATCAACTCTTATTATTACATGTGAGGCAAAATCCGCTGTCAACATAATGCTAATTTGTTTTCCTGCTAACACTAACTTGCAAAATGTTTACTTGTGAAACTCCAGCAGCAGCAAAGCCTCAACAAAGTTAAAGCTCCAAAGGAGAGAGTTTGCAAAAAACTAACTAATTAAAAAGCAAGAACAACAGAACACAAATGAACGAGGAAGAAGGAAAAAAATTAGAAGAGCAGAACCCAAAAAAGTGCAGTTACTAAACCGATGCCAATTTGCCAGAAATGAACTGGGCAATCTCCAAATCACAGGAGTGGCAAGAGGCCTTCTTGTGACATAAGACATAACCATCCCCTAGAGAATGGAGGCCCATTAGCAGACGGTGTGATTGATAGTTGATACCCTAGGAATTAGTCGAAGTACGTGTGAGTTGGCCCGAACATCCTAAGTTGTAAAAAAAAGAGGGGCTATACGTATAGAGAGAGCACATAACATATAGCACGTTAACGCATAGGAGCTTCAAGGAAACAAGAACCGCACAGAAAGGATGATTGCAAAAGCAGAATTGACAAGTTAAAACTACAAGAAATCAATCAGCGAATTACAGGAATCCGATGCACCAGCAAAAAGCTATCTAGTTCACAAGTACAAGGGTGATTCTCCTCTGGTTAAAGCAGTAAATAACAAAAGAGCAGTTCTAGAAATATATCCTGAATCCAGTTAGACTACTGAATAAGGCCATCACTTGATCTTGCCAATAATATCTGCAATGACTTCGTCCATGTCAAGTGCCTTCATTTTCGTAAACGGCCGCTTCATATCCTACAAGTTCAGGATAAGCAATTCAAGAGATGTATTTGTGTAGCAATTACATGAGTATGAGACAACTATAGCAATAATCGTTAAGCTACTCACAAGTTCAGAATCAATAAGTTCATGTATATAAAACGGACCTACATCATCTACAATAAATGGCTCAAAACAAAGAAAAGCAAGATTTTATAAGGAAAAAATTACTGCCACGTGACAGTGGCAATCAGCATGTTTCAAGCGGCAATCAGCATGTTTAAAGAATCAATTTCTATTTTTAAGATCGGAAACTAAAGAAAGATCTTTGGAAAAAGACGAAGAGTATAAGGGATGTGGAGGATAAGGAGTTCAACAAGGAAATAACAGCCGAAATACTAAGCACTTGAAAAAAAGAAAGAAATAACAGTTGAAATAGTTAGCAATTGACAAAAAGAAGGAAAGAACAAGCAAAAACAATTACATGCACAAAACAAAACCTCCAGCTATACACAATACCACGGGCCAATCTGTAGTAATACAAACTCGGAGTCATGACTATAAAACGGGAGAACGTAACCTAAAAATTTGACAGGTGACGAACTCTATCCCAAAAAGAGCCTACATGGTTATGGTAACACTTATCCTCAGATCTCCTTGTGTTCACTGTTCACCATGTTACCAAACAATGTTAGCAAGTAACAAAGTCCCACAACTCTTCCACTTCTTTGCTGCTACCAAAGCCCCCAAGATGAATAAAAGGAAAATCAGAACAAGCAGCCGGAGCCACCCAACACCTATACCCGATTGAGATATCCAACCCAGTTAGCCAAAAAGACAGGACGGATTAAAGATAAAGGATTCCAGGATTTGTCACTTCTCCTCCACATGACAGACTACTGGGAACAAAGGTTGCAATTTGGTCTTCTTTTAGCAGAAAGGTCACTAGAATGACTATTACAAGACAAATAAAAAAATAAAAACCTGAACTTTAAGAAGCACAATTGCATTTAAAATCCTCTTTTTGAGACTGAAAGGAAAGATGGTTTCAATCATTAATGCTCCTACCAAACAGATACTACACAAACATGACCATGAAGTATGAACTGCCCATACCCTACTATAAAAAACTTCAGGTCTCAAAGTCATCAATTGTAGAAAACTAATTGAAGTTCACAATGAAGTGCAAGCCAAAGGACAAAAACAGGAACAAAACATCAAAACAAGAGCCCAAAAATCATCCCAAAAGGGAACGCTTTCCCCATTTGCCACTCTTAAGGATACGAAACAATACATTATAGAAAGTATACAAGAGTTGGGGATGCAAACCCGAAGATTTTACTAGCACCCAAACCCATTTATTTCTATTGAGTTTGGGCTGGGTTTTGTGATTACCATGCCCAAACCCGAAGTATTTACTAGCACCCAAACCCGTACCAAAACCCAATGATACAAGTGTACAAGAACCAAACAATCCGAACTGAACCACACCCATGACCATGCCCAAACCCGAAGTATTTACAGTTTGGGCTGTACTTGTCAGTTTTGGGTTATATTTCCAACCGCATGACCATTGCTCGAATTGACCACAAAAGAATCCCTACATTGGGCTTGAATCCCATGCTTATTGGTTGAATTACTCAGCCCATGCAAGTGAAATTTGAACAATCCATGTGGGCTAAATGCTTGTCTAGAAAGGGTACATCAACATAGATTGTTGTGCTGTTGTTGAGTAAGCAAGCCCGTATGACTGAAACATGAGTTGCCTGTGCAGCACAAATGCTTTGTCTACAAAGGCCGTACAAGTCAGCCACTTTCTCCGACAAATTGAATTGTGTAATGAGGATTACCGCCACTCAAAAATTCCATGTAATTGCAGACTTAAATCACCGAAGACTCAATTATAAAAAAGGGTGTTGGAGTAAAGGGTAAGAGGGGTGAGCAACAGGAAATTACAACATAGAGGGAAGCCATTGTGGATTGTGCTCCGGGACGCCCAACATAGAGGGAAGCCAGTTTGGGCTGGGTTTTGCTTGAGATACACTTACCCTAGGTCAGGATGGGTCGGAGTATCAGCTCTCGGGTATTTTGGTCTCATAGGTGTATTCTCTATTCTGTTAGTGGATTTTTTACTCTGGAGTGCAGTTTAGTTCGAACCGAGTTGTCTCTTTGTGCAAGATGTGGATTTAGTTCCCATGCCGGTACAATTAAAAATAAAATATGTCACCAGATGGATGCAAGGTGCCTCATTATCTTCCCAGTTTTCGCTGCTCAATCCACTAAAATGTTTACTCATGACGGGCAAACTTTGAAATGCTGGGTCCAACTCCATGGGTGTACCCACCTTTTCGAGAGAATAAAGCTCATTTCCACTCCTCCAACCTGTCATCACTGTTTCAACTTTTCTAAGACAGGAGCCCATATGAATCCTCCCGAGGATTATTCCCACAAAGTAATTCAAATACATATTAGAAAAATGCCCAATAGAACACCCTAAGATTCTAGCCAACCTTTAGAGCCTACGGTCAAAATCAAAACCAAAGAATAGTGCTCTGACTCATATTAACCTCAGGACAGTACGTCATAGCTGGACCGTCAAATGGTTTGGTTGTTGCTGCTCATTTTGTACAACCCACAAAAGAAAGGAGAAAACGTTCATGCATCTTTATCCCATAGTTTGTTTGCTTCAGAGATGTGGAGTTACGCTTGTTGGGTTCGTTTGGGAATTAATCAGCATATAATGAGACTAATTTGTGCTAGCAGCGCAAATCTTCCAATAAAGCAAATAAATTTTCTCACTAGGATGATCCCTTTTATGGTGTTTTTGGAAACTCAGCTAGGAAGAAATTAGGAAAGAATGAAGGTAAAGAACATTTCAAGAAATGCAAAATTTGAGATGAGTCAGGAAACTCGCATCCTTGTTAAACCCGGGGAAAAGATGTCAGTCTGTTAAATTGTGGGTGTAAACGTGTAAATAGTTGTATTTATTTACTCGTGTAATTAGATCAGTAGTTTAGGGTCATAGTGTAATTTATCCTTTTCCCTTTTGTATAAGTACTACGTAATGAGATGAGAACCCTATTCTTTGCCTCTCAAAACAATTGTCTAAACTTACAGTCCTAAAAGGGCATAATCCAGATAACGTTGTTCTGATATTTCCATTGTGCTCCCAAGCTTTATTGCACAAAATATGGGCTTGAACACAAGGTGGATGCAAGGGTGGCTCTGTTTATACTTGTGTGGGTAGTCATTAACAAGCTCGCTCTCTATTAGCTTCATCAAAAAATCATACACAAAGACGAACTTAAATAAATTGAGTACTCAAATGCAAGAACTTTTTATTTGCACTCGACAAGTTTTGGTTATGCTTATGCGGGCCACACAAAACATTTTCATACATCACTTTCTTTAGACCCCAACAAGCAATCATGTCATAAATCTTTCATTCAGTGCCTGCCCAATCGCAGAATAAAATGTCCTTGGATTCTAAAGAATTAGGCTGAGCTTGTTAGCTAATGGAGAAGAAATAATGATTATTAAAATAGTTGTATGTTCAAATTAAGCATGCAGTGGATCGGGTTGAAATATAATTGCTCTTTGGAGTAGTGAGTGGGTGCAAAAATCAATCACTTTGAGTTTACATAAAAAGGCATCAGTGTTTATTAGTTTTTAGGAGTAGTCTAGTGTGTTAAATCGAGATATAACAATCCGACAACAGATGGAGGTCAAATAATGGTAAAACATATTACCAGAAGACTGATGAACTTCTCGCCACCTTCCTCCCGAATTTCAAAGCATCCCCTCCTAGGCTAAAACGGAAATAAAGAACGAAAAAGGAAAGAGTGAGCCATCAATCCATGATAGACAATGCTTATGAAGAGAGAAAATGCTGCCTGTACGTTACACAGTTATATCATGCTTGTCATAGGAAAATAACTTTCATGTTAGGCAAAAATAGGAGTTCTTACACAGTAGAAAAAGGGCCTCCAAAGAGAACAATCAATCATCCACTCGTGAACTAAGTCTTGAGGTCACTCATGTTGATGAATGAACCAATCGGCATGTTTCCTGATGTACCAACATAACCTAACTTGCAGCATTTTATAGCCAATTGGCCATTTTTTAAGAAATATCAACTCAATCATCGATTTAGCAAATGCATGTTTCCTTTACATGTTTGACTTCCACCATAACAAGACATTGCAAATGGAATTGTGCTTGGTGTAGGGACTGTCAAATTGATTTTCTTGCACCCCAAGTCCCACGCTAATAAGGAAACATCCAGAAAAAAAAACTTTAAGCTGTCCAAAACAAAATCCAAGTAGGCAAAATAAGTTTTTTTCACAAAAAAATAAAAATAAATAAAGTGGCAATTTATGTCAAAACACGTTCAGTGCAAATACTCTCCACGTCAAGTAGGGCCGTGGCCACTGGCCTATATAGGTCGGGCCCGAGCCTGACTAGTGTTGAGCCCAATTCCTAGATTAGTTGAGCCCGAGCCCAACTAATCAGAAGCACAAATTTCTGCAACATTACTCAACATGAGCCGAGAAGCTCAATGACAAGAACCCAATATATTTAGCCGTTGGATGTGAAACAAAAATTCTATAGATCTCTACCTTTGCAAGGTATCCAACTATTGAACCAACCAACGGCAGACCAAAGAAATTTTCACACTTTTTGGATATGGTGCCCAAAGGATACGTATGCATATCGCATAGACATAAATAACAGAAGAACATGGTAACTTACAAGTCACTTCTGAAAATTATACATGCAATAAAGTGGGCCACATCCGCTCAAGCATATACCTTTTCTGGGTTGACAAGCACGGTTATTCCAGGAAGACCACTTTCCAAACCATTCTTCACTTGAACAGCCCTTGTCTTAAATGAGTTACACTGCTTGCTAAAGAAGATAAAATAGTCAATACAACTAGACACTCGTACAAAACTGAAGACCAAGAATCATAATATTCAGAATACTACCTACAGTAAAAAGAATCATATAACCTGTCCTGAATGTGAAAGTAAAAGAACAGTCATTATGGCAGGCAAGTAGTAAAATGGTAGTGGTAAAATACACTTAGGCTAATAGATAAATTAACCAACAACAGTCTAACGTGTCCTAGATGAGAAAGCAATTTTCTTCCAAAAGTTAGACACCCAAAAAATAGAGTTTAGCATTTCGTAATTTAGTAATGTAACAACATTTCTATAGTCAGTATTCCAATTTTACAGTTTCCTACAAGCCCCATCGTCAATTTTTTAGCCTGTGTTTAATGTTGATAACCATAGAATTAAGCTGATTACCATAAATCAATTTTTAAGGAGAAACTGTAGCAAGAATGCATTTGAACCCTAGTCGGGGTACTCGGCCCACCGCAAAAATGATGACAACCTACTCCTATTTGGCCCATACCACAAGGTCCAAAAACATAAAAAACAAAAAACAAAAAAAACAAAAAATAAAAAATTAGAGTTGTCATTTTCATTCTCTAGAATTTCGTATTTTGACAGCTTTTACACTCCCCTGAACAATTATGGCCCAAGCGTGATAAGTGCACCTTGCATCATATGGGTGAATCAAAAATAGGCAGTGAATCCAAGTATCCAACTTCCAACTATAAAAGGCACATAAAGTTTGTGACTTACCATCAATATGTATAACTTTACTTCTCTTCGATACATACCTATGTATACTTGCACTATAAAGGTACGTAACATCAAGGACGGACCGAGGAAATGAGCACCAGCAACAGTCCTACCCAAGTTTCAAATTTAATTACAATCCTAATCGTTTTTTTCTCAAAAACATCACGAAGTTCCCAGTCCAATGTTTTTTGGGCAAAAAAAAAGAGACAGAAAACCAAAACCCCCCGCATTTATGATTTTTTTTTCAAAAATCAGTAATTGTCCACCTGTGTATGCATTCAAAAAAAATTTAGACATTATGTTTTGGAATGGTAAGTGGATAGAAAATATCTGCCATATTTTTGGATTTTGTTTTTTAGTATGTATCGTCAAAAATTAGTTTTACACTCCATAGGTGACAAAAAAAAGTGTAATGATTGCCGACAGGCAAGGCCGAAATCCTACGTCCATTTTTTGCGACACATTAACCAAAAAAGTACTGAACATTGGGATGGCATACCTTATGGGACAGTAGCTTTCTCAAAAAAAACCCTCTCTTCGTCTCGTCTACAGTGAGGGGGTCAATCCTATTGTAGTTTTTACTTTTTCATTATCATAATTTCAAAATTTTATTTCCCCCAAGTATAAGATGATACCGTGAAAAATTCTCATAACTCACCAGTGCACCTAAAATGGAAAACAGTCATCTAATCTTCATATGTTGCAGTACATTGCCAATCAAAAAACGGAAAAAAAAAAAGTAATAATACTGAAATTTTCCAATTCACACCTGAGTTAATACTTCGTCATACATATTTTCTTCTGCTTGAAAATAGGATTGAGCAGCAATTTTCCTAAAATATTAAGTTCTCGAAATAAACATTTTAAACAACCAGAAACCACAAATCTTCTATTCTACTTGGAAACCTGGAAAAGGAGTACCAACCACACATTTCAAACAAACGTAGCCAAATAGCTTTTCCTTTTCTTTTCTTTTCCTTGACGAGTAATAATTTTGTTGGAATTAGGACAAAACACATAAATATTAGACAGTAAAGCGGCTGTGTTTGTTCACCCCAGCAAACCATCGGCGAGGGTATGCTCATTGTTTGTTTCCCTTCAATGATCAATATCGTTTATTTACTAGGATTTATTCGTCAGAAGCCATGTAAAAATTAATATGTTTTTCTTTAGAACTCTAACCAAAAAGTTAGATCAAGCGCTTACCAATATCCGATCAAACGCAATTTTTTCATGGTGCCCTAACAAACAAATTTGGACAAAATAAATGGTTTTGATTAGGGATGCAAACAAGCCGAGCCGAGCTCGGCCTCAGCTCGTTTGTAAACGAGTCCAAAACTCGAGCTGAGCCGATACAAACGAGCCGAACGTATACAAAACGAGCCGGATTTTTCAAAGCTCGGCTGAGCCTAAAACTCGAGCTCCACTTAAACGAGTGAGTCAGAGCCCTTAAACGAGCCGAGGGAGAGGAGGAGAGGAAAGGGTGTTACCAATGCTCGATGACGACGGTCTTGGTGTTCTCCCCAGACGCCGCGACGACATCGGCGGCGGCGGCGGCGGTTGCTATAGCCCCAGGTTCTTTGCCTTTACCCTTGGCCTTGGTGGTGGTAGTACTGGATTTGGGCTTCTTCGACTTAGGCAACTCGTCGGACTCTTCGACCCGTTGGCGAGTGGAAGCGCTCCGAGTGGACCGAGTCACCATTCCACCGTTACCACTGCTACGACCATCGTTGACAGCTTCGGGTTGTACTGCTACTCTTTTCTTGGGCGCCATAGCCACCTGGCTGCCTGCTGCCTGCACAGTACTCACTCTTTTCGTATGCTGTGCCTTTTCTCCTCCTCCCTCCCTCTCTCTCTCCTCTCTCTCTCTCTCTCTTTTGTCCGTTCAAAACAAAGATATGCGTAGACTGTAGACTGTAGAGGGCAGAAAATGATTTTTGCACTTCTCGCTTATTTTTACTTGTTTTTTTTTTCTTCTTTTTTCCTAATCCTGCTTGAGTAAAAAAATAAGGTTTGGTTCTCCAATGGCTTCTATGAAGATTTGATAAAATCAAACACTTGATTTAACACATTCGTGAAAAAATTTGATAAAATCTCACATTTTTACATTATCTTCATAAAAGAACAACCCCTGAGTAAGGGTTGTTCCAATTCCCAACCTAGGTCTGGAATTTTCTTAAATCAGTGTTTAAGTTAATGGATTATGAGAAATAACCTATCTCATAATGCGTAATAAGTAAGTTTTGACGTTAGGTCAGAAATTGGAATGAGGAATGAATATAAATAAAAATTTAAATAGTACTCAATTTGGCATACTTGGGCAAGTTTGCCTATTCGTAAAATGAGAGAGATAAAAGGTCAAATTTTGTCAAAATCATTTCTCAGATGATAAAAGCTAGCAATTGATTTTATCAAAACTAGATTTTAAGGCATTGTGTTGAGTTTATCAAAATTAAATTTTACTATTTTGAGAAAACAATGTGATTTTATCACACCTCCATAAAAATTTAAATTTTATCTCATAAAATCATTTCACACACCCTTGATTAAAGGCATGGAATAATATTTGAGGGTTTTGACTCAAATTTTTAGGTCTCGTTCCACTAACTCAAAAAGTCAAAAGTCAGTTTATTACGTTTTTTGAGACATGTCATCCTCTCACAATACATCACATAAAAAATAATAAAAAGTCAACTCGTATTTCGAGCTCTCACATAAAAAAATTTAAAAGCCAAAAAAAACCAAGTTAGTGGCACACCTTCTTAGCCTGAATAAAAAAAAGAAGTGAAAAGTGGAGATGTTCTTGTTCACGTGAGATTATTAAACTACTAGTATTTTTGGGGGGGAAATGCTAAGTGGTGCAATGTTGCGTCCGTTAAGGGTACAAAAATATACACTTATGGGTCTCACTTATACTTTTAAAGTACACTTTTATGTGTACTTTATAGTACAAATGAGACTCAATAAATATATTTTTTTTGTACCCTTAACGGACGCAATGGTGCGTCCGTTAGCAGGACTTGGGTGGTGTTGCACAACCGTGTGCTGTGTAGCGTGCAGCGCGGCCGGGCCGGTGTCGGTCCGACGATCGAAGCCGTCCATCACATAGAACTCGTCGAGTACTACAAGTGTACCAAAAATCAACTTGATCGGATATCTTTAAGTGCGTCATCCGAACATAAATCACTTTAAAAAAATGGGTTCAATGGTTTTCACCCAGTGTTCAAGTCATATGTGTTCCAATTTTTTTCAAGTTATATGTGTTCCGATGACGCACTTAACAATATCATTTCGAGTTGATTTTTTGGTAAACCTATAAAACTCGACGAGCTCTACGTGGTGAACGTCCCCGATCGTCGGACCGACACCGGCGCAGCTGCGCCGTGCCCGCACAACCGTGTGCTGTGCAGCACCCTCCCCAAGTCCCGTTAGCAAGACCATTTATTTATTTTTTTAATCATAAATTGTCCTTATTCATTCACTGACTTTTCACATATGAGAAGGTTTTTTTTTTTTTTCGTTTTTTGTTGATGAAGAGAATGCAAAAGGACAGAAGGAAATGCTAATGAATTTCTCAGTTTCAAAAAAAGATAAAAGAAAAGAGTAATGATGTTTTGAGATTGGATGTGACTGTGGATGTAACCCCTCGCTGCTGCTTGGCCTCTTCGTATTTTTTTATGGAAAATAACTACTACTAAAATCAATTTAATATGCTTGTAATTAAGATTTAAAAAATATTTTCAAATGAGTGAAAAATACTATATAAGAATGTGTGAAAATATATTAAAAAGTACATTAAAGTATATGGCTTTTTATCTTCTTTTTCTTATTGTTAGTTCTAGGGCTGTCCAGCGGATCATCAGATCTGTTCAATCCGTTCAATCCGCTCAATCCGATCCGTCCATTAACCCATCCGTGTCGGTTCGATTTCAGATTGAGTATTTTTTATTTGGCGGTTCCGGATCCGGTTCGAATCGGATCCGCTCAATCCGCCCAATAATCCTTCTTTAATCTGTTGAATCCGCTCGATCCGATCCGATTCATACTTATGTCACCAACGGATGGTTCCAGATCTTAAAAACCATAATCTCTGAGCACTTTGGTTCGGATCCTGATCCGATCCGTGGACATCCTTAATTAGTTCAATAGATTGTCAAAAAAGTAACATATTTTTTGTTTTTTATTGCTGATAGTCTTTTCGTTTTTGGCGCCCAGAGTATTACATAGATTGTCAAAAAAGTAAATTCCGCGCTGTTTATGACGACAAAGCTCTTGGGCCTTGTTTGGAAAGCTTTTTGATGTATTTCAAGAGATCTTAAAATATTAAATAATCATCTTTGTTTGTGGACATGTCACCATGTTCGGTAAAGGGTTTTAAAAATCAGTTCTCACTTTTTCTAGTGAGGGCCTCACATGGCAGCATTTAATTTTTTCTCTCATCTCAATTTATAGAAACATTAATCTAGTGCATATTTTGTGTGAGATGGGTCCGTGTGATCCATTTCAAAAATCTACACAAACGATCCAAGCCGTCCATTAATTCGAAAATTATTCTTTAAGTCATCCCTAAAAAAATTAGGTCAATCATATAACTTTAATTACTTGATCCAATTGTCTAACTTTCTTTCAAACTTCTGTCAAAATTCAGGATCCTAAATTGTAAATGAATAATTAGAAGACGAATCAACCATTTATAGTTTTTCGAATGAGCTGATTTTTTAGGGGAGACTCAAAAAATTATTTAAAAAATTAATGAACGGCACAGATCATTTGTGTGGATTTTTGAAGTGGACCCCACGGACGCATCTCATACAAAGTATGCACTAGATTAATGTTTCTACAATTGAGATGAGAGAGAAAATTAAATGCTACCATGTGGGCCGCCTAGAAAAAGTGAGAACCGATTTTTGAAACCCTTTACCGAACATGGCCTTAGTTTTTATGGTTTAGAGTTATGTTTTCATCATTTTCATGTTATTTATCTTTCTTACCCTTTTATTATGATGTATATTTACATATGACGTCCGCAAGGTGCTGATTTTTTCTATAATTCTCATAGCAAGTCATTTAACAAATCAAGACTCTCAGATTTCATGTCCGATCTCTTCTTTTGAAGGAATTGTTCACAGTTTTTTTGAGATCAAAGTAAAGTAGAGTAAAGATAACATTATCATTACTTTATTTTTCCTCAATGCATATTCCTCCGTTTTCCATTAGTAGTAGTAAAAGTTTTTTGTCCGGTTCCGTAAGATTTGTAAGATAAGATATGCTTGTCCTTGTCTGTAAGATATGTTTGTCTTATCTCAACCGTAAAACAATGTATTTGCTCTAGTATTAAGTTTTGATTCTCATAATGTCTATAAAAGAGAAAGTCAGTCGGTGTTTGTAATCAGATTTCTCCAACTTTGTGTTTGCATTCTTGGCAGAGCCGGCCTTGAGCTAAAGCGAGCGTTGCGACCGATTTAGGCCCCAAAAAAATTACGAATTTCAAGGGCCTCCATATTTTAGTACCCCCATGTATCTTTTGTAATAAAAAAAATATGTACATCGTTTTAGGGTTATTATTATTGATGAATAATTGTATTTGTTTCTGAAAGTGTAATTTACCTACTTATAGTTTACTTATTAAGATTTTGAAAAAGGCATCCTTTTGATTTTCGCTTTAAGCCTCCAAAAAGTCAGGGTCGGCTTTGATTCTTGGCATTCAAACTTCATAACCCGGTACCCATAGCCATATGCAATTACTCAAAAATCCAAGAAACAATAAAAGTTAAAAGCTCTAAGAAGTTGATTAAACTTCCCACGATATAAAACAAATGCAATTCAATTCATGTGACCAATTGATTCAAGCTATAATCCTCTGTGTCAGAAGTAAATGAGCTTAATAACTTTCATCATAACTAAATAGGATTATCTTCAGTTTGTGCTACTTGAAGATTTGTAGTAGTTCATCATCGGTGAGTCAACAACAAAGCTTTTAGCTCTTGAACCTTTTCCAAGAGTTTAACTCTTAAACACATATTCCGAGACTGATCATTTTTTTTCACATACATCTGCAAGGTATAGGAGTTTTAACACCTTGAAGACTTTTAGCTAAAACGGAAAACTCCTAAATTAGACAATTTCCTCCCATAAAAATCATATCCATGGCCTCTTGCCTTTGTTTGTTAGGAAAATGACCAAAGAGTGATTTTTAAAACTAAAAATCCTGATTTCATGGTAAAGTTTTCGAAAATTACTGGATTCATGACAAGGAAAAAAATACTACTAATTCCATGTACACCAACATGGCACCAACAAAAAATGGGCCTACTACTGCCCTAGAGAGACTCTCTCTCTCTCTAGAAAGTTAGAGATTACCTAGGGTTTTCTACCCTTTTTGCCGGCGGCAACCCCTTCCGGCCTTCTTCTTCTCCCTTTTCCCCCTTTCCGGCCTCCCTTTTCTCTCTACTTCTCCTCATTCCCTCCTCATTTCACCTCTTAAACCCCTCCCTTCTAGCTTTTAATCAAACCCCTCCTTGCTAGCTTCGTTCGTCACTTTTTGAGGGGTGGGCCTGCCACCTCCCCGCCACCCCTATCGGAACACCCACCATCAACCCATGGAAAGGCCGCCGCAAATCTACTCCACCGACCCAACTCTCCGCCGCATCTGCCTCATCGCTACCTCTGTCGGCCCCCCACCGCCCCTCCACCTCTACCCCATCCCAGATCTAAGCCTTCTTCCATCTTGAATCCCTCCACACCCCGTTCCTGCCAGCCTGACAATGGATTGATTCTTGGGTGTCTCTGCCCCCTCCGGCTAATAAAGCTCTCGATGCCATAGGCAGCGGCTACTGGAGCTTGGTCTTTTCCGGAGAAGTGACTGGTCAGCGAACTCAGTGGATCTTGGTGTGACTCGGTGACCCGCAGTGAGGCGACTCAGTGAGTTCTTGGTTGTACCATATTTGTTGGGTTTCTGATTAGTTAGTTTTTTTATTTTTTGTTTTGTATTTCATGTTTTGTTCCCGATTACTTTGCGTTGTATTGTTTTATGGTTTTGAGCCGGGAGTCCGTTCGGATTCCCTCTCCTAGTGACTAAAATGGGTTCATCATTCCGTCCCCTAAGTGTCAGATCTGCTTAGGCAGGTGTGTCTGGGAGTCAGTGGCCTAGTTTGCCTATTGTCGTTCTCTTTTCACTCGCTAGTGGTTTGGTTTCATTCCTGTCTCTCGTTGTAATCGGTGTCGGATGGCTGTTAATATAGTATCTTGACATTTTCAAAAAAAAAAAACATGGCACCAACAAATTACATGTCCAAAATACCCTTCTCATTTTTGAAGCCCTACGAGCATCTCTAGCCTTGACCCCTTTTTTCCCCCTAAATTTGAGTCAAATTTTGGGCAGATCCCCAATTTGGGTGGTAGCCTCTCCAATGGCAAACCCTATTTTGACCCAAATTTATTATTTTCAAAACACCAATGGCATATACGTAAATACCTTCACCTTCCTTCAGCGGCTAGAAACTCAGAGCGTGAAACCCTAAACCTAAACCCCTGAATCGAAGTTGTTGCTGCCCACCACCATAGTAGCCCTACCGCCACCACAGCACCAGCATCACCCTTCGCCCCTCCACTACGTTTTTTTGGTGATCTATGTAAATTTCAGGCGAAGCTCATCTCTTGTCCAAGAAACAGGTCTGGCAACTTCATTTCTCTCGCGAAGATCATCCAGCTTCGACAACCTCCAGAAACGGGTTCTGGTCTATCGCTGTCTTTCTCTATTCTTCTTCAATGGCAGAACCGTAATTTAAGAATGGGGGAGAGAGCCGTTGGAGATTTGGGTAGGGGTCTGGGTTGTACACAAATTGGGGGAAGAAATGGGTAAAACCCCAAATAGGAAAGGGTTTGGGTCATGCATTGGAGATGGAATTTTGAGAGTTTTACCCAAATTTCAAATTTGGGTCTTAAAATGAGGAAGGATGGAAGATGCTCTAAGAGCATCCCCAACAAACTCCCTAAATTGGCTCTCAAAAAAAAAAAAGTGGTGTTTTTCTTCGGTTTCGTAGAGAAAGCACGAGTGAAGTGGTTTTCTACGTTGATCCCAAAAAAAAAAAAAAAAGTGGTTTTCTTCACTTGTGTAATTATGTCTAAATCCAACTTTTTGTATTGAAAAAAATAACCATGGCTCTTTAAATTAAAAAGGTTGCACCTTGACTAATTAACATGACACTATTTGAGGAAAAAATTAAGGTAAAAGACTCTCTGAAGTGAGGATAACTATTGCACCTTGACAGAATTAATATTGTAGCATGTATAGAACTAACTATATTGCACTTAAGTGAGTATAATTGCGTTTGCTTTGTGATGTCTAAATCATATTTTTTGTTTAAGAAAAATGAAAAGATTGCTCTATTTTTCCTCTCAATTAACTCAAACTCATTACACTTAGGTTAGATCAACTTGTCTTGCATTTTTTTGGTCAAATCACATTGTTTGGATGAACCTTTGAAACATTGTACCGTAATTGAATTAGGTTTACACCTTGTATGAACCAACATTGAACCTTATCTCAAAGATTTTGCATGATTTCGGAAAAAAATAAATACACAGAGGAATATTTTGGACAGTGCAGTGACAAAATGTCATATGTGTAATTATTTTTCTCCGTGTCATGTATTGGTAATTTCCGTAGCCATGAAATCGTATTTTTTTCCCCAACCACCATTTTTGGGTCATTTTCCCTTATTTGTTTTACCATCGTCAAGGTCAAGCTCTCTAGGTCATAGATGGAAACTATATTTGGCTATTTAGTTTGCTAAATTAATATACTTGCATGATCTTATTTTTTTTGCTTGATATCATTGATTTCTGCAAGTTAATATTTTTTTGATAAACAAGTTTAGCTTGAACAATAATTTTTGTACTCTTCTTTTTGCTATCCGCCCTCTCTTTTTATTTTTTTATTTTAGTTTTACTCATTTGTATTTACTAAATTACTCCATCCCTAAATAAATGTCTGGACACAAACCTAGACCTTTAAAAACATGCACTTTTTGCTATAAGTTTTTTTTAAAATAAAAAATAAATAGCTCAATCATCCAGACATTTATTTCCATATATTTAGGGGTCAGGCTGTGGTGCCCCAAAGTGGTAATGGGGCACCGGTGCCCCCATTTTTTCTCAGCCTTTGGATCTCCTAAGTTGATCTCAGCCATTGCTTAGCCATTCCCCTCTCTCTCCTATAACCTGAGACAGCCGGTTGAAAAATTGAGAGCCCTCTCCCTCTTTCTCTCTCCATAGCAGCCGATGGAAAACCTCTCCCTCCATTGAAGTTTCCTTATGCAGGTTTCTAGGTTATTTTCCCCTCTGGTAACACATCTGATACCTTGGTTTTTCATTCTTCATCTTATCCGACATCAAATTGCAGGAATCACTAGTGTGCTCTCAGTTTTGTTGCTGGGAAACCGCAATCTCTAATAGAAACTAGTTCGGCCATGGGTGTGGTCCGTGTGGAACGCCAAGAGCCAGTTGAGTCAGTAGGGAAGCTGGACTCACCTTTGAAAAAGCTGCTGGAAGAAGAGAACGCCATGGCAAGTCCAAAAGATTAGGATTTTAGTTGCAGTCGAGGGATTTCCAATGTGACCTCTGACTTGGAGATGATCTCTTCAATTAATAAATAAGAGAGCAATTTAGGTTCCTTATCTATGGTGTGATTTGTTTTCCAATAATTTCTTTGATTTTTGCTATTATCTGTACCCGTCAAAATGGGGCTTTTGACATGAACTTCATCTCATCCGTGTACTTTGGATTTTTTTTTTTTTGAACTGATATACTTTGGATTTAGTTTGGGAAAATATTACAACTCAAGCCTAGTTTCCCAAAATATATTATCAAATGTTGATTGTATCTTTGATAAAATCGTTTGGGAAACTCACCCTAAAATCAAAGCCATATTTTATGCCTTGGTGGCTATTTCTTGTTGATGGATGTGATTGATTTGGTTTCATTATATGGGCATACTGACCACAAAGATAGGGTATGTTTACTAGCTTCTGGATGTACTTACCACTGATATAGAATGCACTTACTGAAATATGGACATAGTTACTAGAGCTATTGGTCCCTAAACTTCTTGAAATCTGGACATACTCCAATATTTTAGACGATCTTTTGCAAACCTCTACCTAAACTTCTTGGACAATATCAATTAGATTTCATATTGATTTTTATTTGATCAACTAAAAATGTTGTACATGGTTGTATATGTTTTTGAACTATAGGTATCGGACAAAAGGGGTATAAAAAAATAAAACGGTTTATGAGGTCCACTTTTGGGTCACACGCGAATTATTTGAATATTTAAATTATTTTTTTGAATTTTTCATTCAAAATTTAGAATCCTAAATTGTGAAAGAAATCATAAAGTTTGGATAAAATCAATTATATTACACATATCCAATTGAGCTAATTTTGTAGCCAAACACGCAGGCATGCATCTAAGAGCAACCTACTCACCGGCCAACAATGGGGAAAGTGGTGCAGGTCACCACGTACTTGTGACTTTCTTTCTAGTTTGAGATGAAATATAGCAAGACATCCAACTCTACTAGTTAGTGTTGTCGGCTCTCTACTTCGATCTTCTCTCTCCATGTGTTTAACTTGTCTATGTCTTTTGAGCAAACCCACTTGGAATCTGGTCAAAAAGGACCTTAGTTAGTGGTAAATATGACCTCGAATAGAAGAAGATAGTCCATACAGTTTGGTAACATTACTGGTAACTATCTTCATGTCTAATGGTATAAATGTCCATACATTGTGGTAAGTAAAACCTTAAAGTTTGGTAACAACATTACTATTAACTATCTTCATCTCTAATGGTAGCAATTTCCATATATTATGGTAAGTATAACTTTAACAAATTAAAAATGTATCATTTGCAAAAGATGCATCTCATATTTGCCAAACTTAAAAAATGCCTACATTAAAATGCGAAATGAATCATTTGTGATCAAGATCCAGGATCTAAGCTTTCTTATTGTAGAGAAACTTACTTAGAGAAGCTCTTCAATTTGTTATTTTTCAAAGTTCCATATCTTCTATACTTTTCATTTTGTGAAACAGTAAGGAAGATGAATGGGATAGAAGAAAAAACTTGCTACAATATGATTAAGAATAAATTTTGAGTAGTTTAATGTAGGTAGGATAAATTTAGCTCCATTAATGACACAATGTGTGGTAGGTAAGCAAGAATTCAGACATGGTACACCCTTACAAAATGCATGAACACGTAGTAACTGTTTCCTTTCCAAAAGGTAAGTACTAGTAGAAACCGTAGTATGTACACATCAACATATGACTTGTTATGGTGGTAAACACGATAAGATGTTATGGTATCTATACCCTTATTCTATGGTAAGTATAGCCTTTCTATGGCAAATATGGAATTAATGATAGTTAGGTATACATTTATGTAACATAGTTAATGCACTATAATTAGGGTAGTTAGGAATATAACTACCAATATATTTAATGTCTCTTAGTTGTACTTAATTTGTATTATATTGCATTTGAAACATATTTATCTTTAATAATTACTGAAACACAATAATATATTGAATGAGGCATTATGAATCAATAGTTAGTGGTTACTGTTACATTAGCCAATTGTATCAATTACTCGTTGATCCCTATCAACCAACACTACTGTTAAGTACTACATTCAGTAATAACATTGATAATATCAACCTAAATTAACCAATTCATTTTAGCTAGTTAGTGGTTATTGTTAGATTTGCAACTTATATTATATTCATCAATTTTAAAATTGTTTGATGAATCACTTAAACTCTTAGTGGAATGACTCTGATTACAATCGATAATTGCGATTAATTGTCAATCAAACACTACCCTAATGTCAACTACAACTACTAATTGCTACAATATCATGTCAATTGATTGAATAAATTAATTTAATTTCTTGTTCTGTATCTAAATATATTTCATAATCTAATTGTATTAAATACTTTATCTTAATTTAGTGGAAGGTCCTACTAAAATCATTTAATATTTATTATTTATTGATTTTATTTCATTCAATGGTATTATTATAATTATTGTAGTGTGTGTTTAAATAAAAATTATTTTTGCAAGTTATCAAAAATAATAAATGAATATCCTTTTTCACATGGTCATCATAAATTTAATAGTTATTTAAAGAAAATTTATTTAAAACTATTTTAATGTAATTTGGAGATTATTATTATTATATGTTTTATATTTTTTATTTCAAAAAATGTTCGAAGAAGCATACATGCATGTTTTGGCATATGTAGTAAATTAAACTTTTTGCTTTTTGGCGCTTAAAAAGCTTGTACTTTACACATGAGTACAAACATTTAAAGTATCAAAAAACAGAAAAGTTTAGTTTACTACTTAGGCAAACCCCCTTACAATTTGAGTAAAGCCTTTTTTCACCTCATTTTTTAATAATGCCCACTACAAAATAGTTAGCTATAGGACAAAATTTGGAGGGGATTGAGTAAAAAATGGTGTTGTATTATAAAACCCCTAAAATAACGATTTTCCAGCTCAAAATGGTAACCTGCTACTGGATTGACCAGTTGCCTTATTTTATGGTAAGTCTTCCCTTGTTGCGTGGTAAGTGGTTCCTTATTGAGTAGTAATGTTATGCCTATATTGAACTATGTATTTCCTTTGTTCGTGGTAAGTAATTTTGGAGGGAAACTCGCAAAACCACCTCGATTTTTGGTAAAACCACTTACTTTTTGGATCCTACGGCTAAGATTCATTTATTTTACATCCAATGGTCCAAAAAAAGTGGGGCACCGGTGCCCCAATACCATTTTGGGGCACCAAAGAAAAGTTCTACATTTAGGGACGGAGATCTATTTAGGGAATAGGGACGGAAGGAGTATCATTTCATGGGTTAAAAAATGAATTAACATAAGTTTAACATACAAAACACAAACAAGGGTCCAAATATACAACAAAAACAAATTGAACTGTGGAAATCACTACCCATATCGTAATTCCTAATTTTAAATTAGCAAGCTAAACATTTGCAAATGCAGTCCACAGACAATTATCTTGTGCCACCATGGCAACGGGAAGCTTATGGACGTACAACTATCTCCCGCACCAATTTTTCTTACAAAAAAATGTTCTCCATTTCTTTGAAAGTGCTGATTCGTTTACAGTAAATGAAACAAGATTACAAGCGTTGCATTTTTTTTTTTTCCTTCCCTGTTTACCTTCTTTTCCCTCACCAAAAAAGTTGATCTATAAATTTGTAAAGCCAACAGTTCTCGAATGAAATCAGAGCGTGTTTGTGCTCAATAAATAATCCCCAACCGTCAAGAACACATGTTCTCCCAACGCAACTTCAACGGCAGGCTGCTTTTCAATGCAATCGACCGTAATCTGTACAAAAGAAAGGATCAAATCTGCACCACATTTTAAGCAACCTTGGTTTCAGAAAGGTTTTCTAATAGGTCTGGGGGTATTCACAAACCTTTCCATTCGCAAGATGAAATTCTGACTTCAAATTATTATGATCCCTTGACAGTAAATATGTCTGTAAACCATTCGCAAACTTTGTGTCCTCTGCAACGATGAGAGAGAGAGAGAGAGAGAGAGAGAGAGAGAGAGAGAGAGAGAGAGAGAGAGAGAACAACATTACAAGGCTGCTTAAATCTGAGGCAACCTTTCTAGATAAAAGAGGAATTAAAAACTCAACTACCTCCATATAATGCTAGAACAGCTTTGGAGTTGAATACTAATGCAGGTCTCGCCAAAGTTATTTCGAATGACAAATTAGAAATCCCATGGAAGCTTTCTTGAGCAAGAATCACCTGAAATTTTACAGAGCATAACATTATGAAGAACTTGCTTCAAGAATATATGCAAATTGGTGTCAGAAGTCTTTGGCAACATAATGAAAGAAATAAGGAACCTTGGCAAATTCTGCCAACACCCTCAAACCCTCCATCTATAGATACAGGCACATGCACATCGAATGATTACCAATTTCACCAAAAGAAAAGTCAAGAAATCAGGATCCAAATCACAACCTCGGTATACCATTAAAGCAATAGATTCAACACCTTTTGCTACATGACAGCAAATAACTTCCTTCAATACCAATGATTTAGACTGCAAATTTACATGCAGGCTTAACCAGGAATAAATAGAAAAGGTTTATCCATACAAAGACTGATTGCTGCATTTCCCAATCAAAATGCTAGATGATACGATAATAACTGGAACAGACAAAAGGTACTTGATGTCATTGTCGACACCATGTATTGAGTTAGGCTTACGTACTCTACATAATCCCTATAAATATGTTCAGGTTTCACTTTTGTCACCAAAGAATTTGTTTTTCATTTATCAAATTCACTTCAATTGTGTCAGACTGAGATGACGCGGAGCTTGCATGGATAGGCCCCTCATTACTCTCCCACCCTTACTCATGGGACCCTCCAGGTCACCATTTTCGTCCTTATGAAAAGAAAACAGTTCCACTTCTGTCATTTCATTCAACGAGAACAAACAAAAGGTACTTGATGTCAGTGTCAAGCTCCTTTATTAAGTTATTTTAGTTAGTTTGCTTGTGACAGCGAAGTGAGAGTAGAACACTTTGTCTTGAAGTTAATACTTAACTTTTTTTCCCCGATATGTTCGAGATGTGCAATGTTGAAGAGATCTGCAAAGATTCTTGGGACAGTTTTTCATTATGATCACATTGCCAGCAAAACTAATGGAACCGGATCCTTTTGAGAAATATTTACTGTAATGTAGAAAGATTGAGGAGATGAAACAAGTCAAAGTAAACTAGTCCATAAACCAGGTACCTTAGCAATCAAAGTCAAAAGAAGACGGCCATGAAATATCACTGGTGTGTTAACAAATACGAAAATTTGCCATTCAAGCATTTACGGGAAAGGATAAAAGGAGAGGATTAAAAGAAACCAGAGCGTACATCAATCGTTTAAACACAGATCCAACCATAAAGAGTTCATGGGTAAACTATTTGAAGTTTCATTTAACTTTTAAGGTTCCACACACAGATCCAGTAAATTAATTTCTTGATAAATGGAATTGAAGAAGAAGAAAGAACAGCAAGCATAATTAGGAAGTACTATTAATGTAACTCACCGCGTGTGGTGGCTTCATGGTTGAGGGAAGCAAACACGAACCAAGTACATCCCTGATATATTGTTCCTGCACATGGTTAAAAACGAAGTAATATATTTTGCAATTTACCCATCCAAAAGTCGTTCCCATTATTACACCTTTTACCCAAACTCTGTATCAAAACAAACTAAATCTGAAATACCATGGGCTGAGAAAGGCTACCATATCAGTCAAGCAATGAAGCAACATAAGATTCGTAGAACACGCAAGTGAATATGGACGCCACAAAAGCCAATAACTGAGCATGATAATTTTGAACTAGAGAACTGATTGATTTCTTACACAATTTCAGTAAACGAAGTATTTAAAATACAATAAGGTCAGAGATTTTACCTGAGAATTCAAAATCTTTTGTGCGGTAGACTCATCTTCATCCAATGACTTGAAGTAAACCTCCACCATATCAGTTGGTTCAAGGGCAGCTTTCTTTCGTAGCTTCTGGATTCTATTAACCACCTAAAGCAATTCAAGATTGCAATCAAGTTTATAAGATAGCTTTTGGATCCTCCCTCCCTCCCTCCTTTGAATTGCAATCAAGTTTATAAGATAGCTTTTGGACCCTCTCTCTCTCTCTCTCTCTCTCTCTCTCTCTCTCTCTCTCTCCTACTGAAAGCAATCGTCAGTCACAAAAGTAAATCACAAGCAGCTTTGATTTACCTCACGAGCAACCCCAGCCTCAAACAATGACTCGTCAGGACGCAAATCCAATATTACCAACACATCACCTAAATCATGTTATTGAAAATGAATATCAAGGAAATTCGTAATCATTTGCTGTGGTATTTGAGGAAGGAAATTCGTAATCATTTGCTGTGGTATTTGAGGAGATAATGTCACACCAAATCCTTACCATCTCCTGCAGCATCAATTTCCTTCTCTGTCATATTATCAGGGCGCCTGAAATCCCGGTTTATCTAAGATTCAAAAGAATGTCAGCTCTAACTCATAAAACTATCGTAAACATATCACATATGCAATATAATACAATAGTTAACGTGTAAAAGGTAATTGAAGTGCTATTTCTTGATTAATTCCACTAAGAATAAACAAGGTGGTTCCTATGCAACTAATCCATTATCTAATTTCTTTTGTAAGTAGCCACTAGCCGCCGCCCGCCAATAGATCATGGAATAAGAACTTATGCATCATAGAGGTAACCAGTATAGAGAGAGATCCCCTTGCAGTATTTGAAGCATGATCGTTTTTTTGTCAAAGATTCAACAGTTAAAGGACAATATTGTCTGGACCCGATGTATCCAAGATTCACGTTTTCTTCATGTTAGACAAATAACAATGTTTAATCGATTTGGGAGACAAATTACCAAAATTTTTATTTTCCCCCTAGGTTGCAATTACTGTTGGGGACAATATTTCTTTGCATGTATTGCTGCAAACTGTCACATAACCCTATCTTCACTCAATGACAGCTACAACTTGTTTTCAGATGCACTGCAGGTTTAATCAGAATACTAATACAGAAAAACAATTTCCACGTCCCAAAAAAGCTACTCGGGTATCAAGCGGTAAATATCGAAAAAGCCGAACAATCTCACCAAGCATACACTGAGGACACGTTTCTTTACCAGAGAAGGGACACGGCATTTCATTATGTATCTACTGGAACATATTCGTCCCACATTTGGTTGCACATTTTATGATGGATTAGCGTGGCCACTATGATGCACGGACACGGACACAGAAATTCTAAAAAAATGGGGACATGGACACGGCGGGGGGACACACCACGTGGAAAATAATAATAACATATATATATATAGGAGGATGATCTTATAAGGGCTCCCTTACATAAGCCTTATGTAAGGGATTTGTTGTTCGAGATTGAATTTCAATGATCCGAGACAATCCGAACCGTTAGATGTGTTTAAAACATGTTTTTAAGGTCCGACGCGAGGATTCATAAAAAAGAAATACCCGGTAGGGCTTGATCCAATCAGTTTTTGAAAAAACGCTATGTATAACGTTTTTATCGAAAAATGCTTGGATCAAGCCCTTTCGGGTATTTTTTTTTTTACGATTCCTTGCGTTAGACCTTAAAAACACATTCTAAACGCATCTAACGGTTCGGATTGTCGAAATTCAATCTCGAACGAAAAATCCCTTACATAAGCTATGTAAGGGAGCCCCTATAGGATCTTCTTCCTATATATATATATATATATATATATATATATATATATGTACACATTTTTTTATATTTTTAGTTGCAGAATGTAAAACGAAGAGTATATTTGTTAGATTTTTTAATTTTTAGGGGTAAATATGTTATAACTTGTGATGACCCTAAATTTTCTTTTCGTAATTATAAATGGTCGCTTAAAAATTTAGCTTTTATTGTGGTGTCCTGTTTAATTATTTTTGCGCTTGGTGCGGGTGTAATTGGCATTGTTATAGTTTTGTGGGTATAAGCGTCATTTTAGTGGATTAGATTTATTGGGTCATTTTTATTATGAAAAGCTATACGTTATTTATAATTAGTTAGCTATAATTTAGGGAGCATGACGTTTAGTGGGTAGTTTTATAGAGTTGCACTTTAAAAGAGCACGCTGGTTGGTTAGGTTTATATCGACACATTTGAGAGAGAGCCACAGCAGCGGTGTGGAGGTTCTTCGAGGAGATCACAATACTCCAGTTATCATCATTCATTTTGGGTACGTCTTTAGCAGTATTTTATTTTGGGTACGTCTTTAGCAGTATTTTATTGTTCTTATTAGTTTTCGATCAATACGGTTAATAGATAGACATCTACTTGGGTAATTTACGTATTCTTTTCTTAGGTAAGAAATTGATTGGGTGAGCGGTGGAGTTTGGTGGTTTCTGATCATGAGACACTGATGCCATGCCATGTGTATGAGTTGTATGATGAGATCATTATTTAATGCATGACTTTATATTGTTAATGGGTTTCGGTAATGCACGGTAGCAATGGGAGAAGTGATTTTGGGTACTACTTGTATTGGAATTGAAGACTTGGAAATTGGAGTCATACTTCATGACTTAGCAGTGAACACGTTGAAGTTAGATTGTGAGTTTGGGCAACAAATCACATGGGAATTGGAATTAAGTTTTGGGTTTTGGATTAGCTATACACATTAAAGTATTCTGGGGTGGTCATGTTTTACCCATTTGGACTAGAATTGTTTTAAAGGGTAGTTTTGTGTCAACCTCCATAGGATGTTGCATTCAAATTTTATTATTTTATTTGTTCGCTTCAGCACTTGTTAAACCTTTTTGATAAATTGCATTTTGTTAGCATTGGTTAATAATTTTTATTGCTTGGTTCATGGGATGGTGTTTCCCATGCTTATCTTGAGACAAATTTGATTTGGTTTTGTTTTATAATAAAGAATGGTCGTTTAGTGTTTTGTGGCTTATTTATATTTTTAGGCTTCGTGCTCCATGTGTTAGCCTTGTGGATCACGGCCGGTCATTTCCCACTTTGGGGCGTGACATAACTCATAATATTTGGGTTTGTAGTGTAATTAGACACAAGATATATATCTATTTCGTTGTACCCTAGCAGCAGCAGCAGCAGCAGACCGACCGACGGGATCGAATGGACCCATCGCTGCATCATCGTCGTTAACCCCTCGCTGCATCATCGCCGGCGGCGGCGAAAACCCCTCTCTGCATCGTCATCGTCGGAGACCCTCTCTTCATCGTTGTCGTCAACTGGATCTGTACCTGAATTGTCGTCGTCGTCAATCGGAGGGTTTTGTCGTCGTCGAGCAGGTTCTTCTTCTTCGACCGCGACAGTGTCCCCATTGGTGTCGGCCTTGAAAAATTCAACAAAAAACAAGGGACACGCCACATACGTATCCCGCCGTGTCCCCATGTCCAATACGGCAGATCAGCGGCTAGGAGCCGTGTCGGTGCTTCATAGGCGTGACAGGATACGACACTATACCCAAGGAAGACAAGATAGCCCAATCCCACGGGGAATGAGGGATAGATGAAAAGATATGGGTGAAAATACAAAGCATACAATAATGCTTGTCTATCGGGGCTTATCAAACATGTGATGAGGGTGGAAAAGATTGCATGGTCGAAGCGCTGAGTCTTATCAGGAAATCTCTTTGCTATTGTTGTTATGCCACTGCCAATTGAACTCACTTCACAGGAGAAAAGGAAAAGGTGTACTTGAAAAAGATGGAACCTAACAAAAACTTCAAAGGTCAATGTTGTCTTTCATGTAATAAATGCTGGCCAGATGAATTTAATGCAACTTTAAATTGCTTTCTTTACAAAATTTCCCCTTTACAACTTTTCACAATTAATTTGACTGAAAATAGATTAGATAATTTGATAGAAAACCCTGGAACTTCTAGTAGAATTGGATATTAGTAGCTCTGTTTTTTCTTCTCCTCCGTTTTTGGGGGTAATCCCCACAGAAAGAGAAACTCTTTTTAGCTTGATGCATTACTTTAGGCTTCGTTTGGTCGCGGATAGGATGAGGACTATCCTTGGGCTGTGAACAAAATATTCCCGTAACATTTAACAGCTAATGCAACCCTTATAAACGAAATGGGCTGGATAAGTTTTGTAGGCATCATCGACTCAAATAATTAACAGAATATTTTTCGTTTTTTGAGGCACACAATCCCTGGATATAGCAATATAGGTTATCTAGTATTGGATAAGAAAAAAATATAGGGCCACTAAAGCAAGAAACAACAATGTACCTTAATTTCAGACAGCTTCAAACAGAGTGTAGCAATGGTAACTTCTCCATCTTTCTCAAAATCTAAAATATCTTTCTGTGACATGGCTTTAACTTCCTTGGCAACAATGCCCATTGATTTTCCAAGACGCTTACCTAATACGCTAGGAAACAACCCAGTGATAGAATTCAGCACACACAAACAGACACACACAGAGAGAGAGAGAGAGAAATAACTTGAGCAACATAAATTACAAAATAGTACCTGAAATCAGGCTCAGCTCGTAAAGAAGCATACTTCAAAGGATCACTGCAGGGGAGAACGGATTTTACATTGAGCTCCTCCAACACGAACTACAGAGAGAAAAGAGAAACTATAAGGAAACCAAAAAGTAAAGCACTGAAAAAGGATTTCAGAAATCAACAAAATAAATGAAACATAGCAATTTTGTCTGGAACCTCTAAGATTTCACATACTAGATCTTATCTGATCACAACAGCAGTCCAACCCGAACAACATTCCGGAAGAAAACACATAAATCATCAAACAGGAATAGAGCATAGTTCCAAACTTTAAGTAGATTTAGTAAGAAGCTATCAAGTACCCAATCACTTAAAAATATCCGCTTGAGATAGATCTAAGATCTAAATCGAAACTAGGTTCTCAGATTTTTTTAATAAACCATGATTCCATCAAAACAGAATTGGAGAATACTACCATTCATGCCCAGGTTAGATTGGTACTTTAACCTGCAACGTCACAAATTGCATAAACATAACATGCAAGACCCAGAGAAACTTGTTTTGCCCATGCTGCACGAAGGGAAGCAACATTACCAGTTTGGAATAAAGAGAAGAAAAACAACCTAGTTAATTCACACCATAGACATGCCAAACAGGACGATGATATGACTTCGTACACAAGACAAAACCACTGACAACTTACAACTAAGTAAAACAATAACAAACAAATTAAAATATCACTTTATTTTATTGCTCCGAAAGCATGACTTTACTTGCAGCACATATACTGAAATACTACGGTAATATCACTCTATAGTCTATACACTGTAGCTGTTCAGAGACAGACCTCTTTTAATTTTCCAGCTATGTCATCAAGAAACTCTGCATCAGGATGAACTACAATCATCTCCCTGTAGTTCACATACAGTAACAGAAAAGGAAACAGTTGTTAAAAAAAATACAGAAGCATGAAATGGAAGTAGTAAATGGTATCAGACAAGGCATAAGAACTACTTGAGTGGCGTTTTCAGAGGCTTGTTGTGACGCTCACGGATATTCCGGGCAAGATCAATGATAATCTTCATCCTTTTAACACTCTGTTCAATACGTTTCCCTCCCTGAAAAGACAAAGGGCTTTAGACAAGTTCCACCTAAATTCCCCAAGAAAACAGACATGACTAATGCAGCAGGAATCAAGAATACCTTCCCTTCTTCCTGAGGAAAACTGCAATAGTGAATGCTTTCCTCCAATCCATTGGAAACTTTACGCAGATTTTGGTAAAGAACTTCAGTAAAAAATGGTGTGAATGGAGCCATTGCTTTACAAGAAGTTAGAAGCACCTGAAATGCAAATCTATATTACAAGACATTCTTTTTTTACGTGTAACTTTGAATTGAGCAGGTACTTAATAAACAGTTGTAGGTGTATAACAAGTGAACATAGAAGAATAGGTAACCAATTATTACACGTCAAGGACAGCAAGTCATGATGTTGAAGAACCTGACAGGTCACACGAGGCTACACTTAAGAGTAGCAAGGAACCCTAGGTGGAATATGTGCATGCACAAAGCCACTACTAAGGCCAAAAAACATAGAACATTGATGCAGCTCAGGTTGACAAATATGCACAATGATACTAGTGTTCTATCAAAATCATATGATTCATGATACATTCCGCACTATTCACTCTGATATAGCGAGAAATCGATTCAAATCTCGGGGATGAATTACTTGAAGCATAAATCATTTGATGCGCGATGCGTCTCATACAATTCCATTTGGTGTATCAAATAATCAATTCAGTTAATCTACATATTTCACTGGAAAAAGGAATATTTCAGTCAATTTACACCCCTTTCAAAATGGTTATGAATAAGAATTTTTGGTTAATAAAAAATAGCCGCCCATTTTATTAAGCTATGGGTCGTCAATTGTCATAAACCAGGGAATAATCGATCATGAAGCTATGTTATCTAGAACAGGAACGTTCCCGGCTTCCGGCACATGTGTCGAAACGGTTATGGAAACAGGGTGCAATAGATGTGGTATATTGTGGTATTGTACGGGTAGGCTTTTACAAAATTACGAACTAGAGTGTATCTTTTTCCTTTGTCTTAGTGATAACTTCATATTGAAAATCCTATACAATTCAAATGTCTAAAAAATAGAGGTATCAAATTGATAAGAAGAATGATCTAAGTCACAAGCTTTATCAGCTAAACGGGGACTCATACATAATGATCATGTTTTCCTGCATTTGCTTGGCAGAACTCAACTCTATCATAGATATTTGGTTCAGTAGGCAGTCAATTTGGATTCTTAAATTCCCCACGTTGGAATGGTGTACCATGATTTGGAAAGTGCATTTCAAAATGTAAACAGCAAGTGGTAAGCTTTCCGTAAAAAATGTCATTGCAAACATTGGTTGGCCTTGCTGTGGAGATTCATTTAGTAGTACTTGTACCCCCAGTAGTCTAACCATGACTTGTGCAATCCATCATTCAATAGGATTTTTCACTCTACATAAAATAAAAAACAGACTACCATTGTTACTACAAACTAAATATGTCAAAATTCTACGATTCAGGATTCAGTCAGGATTCAATGCATGATAAGTGCAAAATCGATAGGAATCTTTACGAGAATCCATTTTACAATAGAACTAGTAATATGAATCCCTTTTACAACAGAACTAGTAATATGAATCTTACAAACCACGGTTCAATTTGCAATTTACAATTTACAATCCGGGTAATTAATGAAATTGTTGTATCTAACAAATCCAAAAGCTCAAAACCCTTTCATCCTTTCTTTCTTTCATTCAATAGGATTTTTCACTCTACATAAAATAAAAAACAGACTACCATTGTTACTACAAACTAAATATGTCAAAATTCTACGATTCAGGATTCAGTCAGGATTTAATGCATGATAAGTGCAAAATCGATAGGAATCTTTACGAGAATCCATTTTACAATAGAACTAGTAATATGAATCCCTTCTACAATAGAACTAGTAGTACGGATCTTACAAACCACGGTTCAATTTGCAATTTACAATCCGGGTAATTAATGAAATTGTTGCATCCAACAAATCCAAAAGCTCAAAACCCGTTGCCCTTTCTTTCTTTTCTTTTTTTCTACTACAAATAAATAATATAACTTCATAGTGAGTTTAGGACAAAACTAACAAATACTCTACTGTAATTTACAGATCAATTGGAGAGTACTTAAAAGAACGCACAGCAGGTATTTAACCTTTCATTTCTTATTATGTCCTCAGAAAGGTAAAATATGCCTTCTCAATATGTTTAAGGCCATACTGAATTGTACCCATGCGTTATCTATTGGCAGTGAAATAGACATGATTTAATATTTCTAACTCGAATCAGATGGATTCTACCTGTTCAAAACAGTACAAATTATGTTTATACATGCAAGAAGTTGCAAATCCTGATGATTATAATACACTGTATAATTGGTTACATTCATCCTTCAAAATTCTTGTTTCCTCCAATTCATACATTATAACATATATAAGATTGAAATGAATAGGATTAAGATTCCAGAAATCCACGATGGATGAAAAAGCTTTCAAAGATAGCACTGTTAGTTTACAAGCAAAATCCAAAAATTTACAAGAGGAAAGTTGTTGTCAACATACATGGTACAGAGTCGAAAGTGCAACCCTGCAATCATCTTCTCCTGTACGACCTTTGAGTCTCTTGCGGTTAAACCGCACATATACATTGGTGAGGTCATCGAGAAATTTCAAGAGATAAGGAACCACCTGTGAAGAGGAAGTATAAACATAGGAGCATGATATAAGGATTCAGCATGGAGTAACTTTTATCTGCATGCATCAATTGCCGAGGCCAGACAGGGCAATTTTGTATTCTAATCCATTTCATTACAAAAACCTAAGCCTTGAAAAGTTAGTGTCGAATTCTTTAATTTAAAAAAGTTGATGATTTCAATTTCTAACTGCTCAATATATAATGAGACTAACGCAATTTCAGGTCTTAAATATACTACTGTAGGTCATACAAGCATTCCTTCAGGTCAGCACCGAGAAAAATGCTTCTGCCCAAACCGTGGCTTGGTGATGAAAGTTAAAATATTAATATCCAGACAGCCGGGGAAAAAAAGCCAAAATCGAGTCAAGCTCATCATACTTGCACTTCCCACATCTAAACCTTGTAGAAGAGATAGATTCTGACCAGAGCTTGGGAGTTGGGACAATTAAATATGACATACATTGCGAAAGCAGACTACAATCAGTTCCTTCGCAAAAACATCCATCAACTCACCATATACTTTGAGACAGATTGGTATTCGCCAAAATCGAGTCAAGCTCATCATACTTGCACTTCCCACATCTAAACCTTGTAGAAGAGATAGATTCTGACCAGAGCTTGGGAGTTGGGACAATTAAATATGACATACATTGCGAAAGCAGACTACAATCAGTTCCTTCGCAAAAACATCCATCAACTCACCATATACTTTGAGACAGATTGGTATTCGCGTGTGCAGGATGCCACTTGTCAAATAAATTTTAAAACAGACATTGTTAAGATGGCTGCATCATAAGACAATACAGCAGCAAAGAAAAACAAAAAACCAAACAGTACCTGTAACACTTGTGCTACGGTTTCCTCTAATTAGTAAACCTCGACATAGTTAAGAATGTGACCCACAGTGTGTGAACTTTCAAAGAAGAGAGAAAAACTATCGTTCTACCAAAACAAACGCACTATCATATTATTGCATTGCAAAGCTTGTCCCACATTACAAAGCTAATCAAGGGATTATATAGGCTAAGCCTACTAACCCTAGCAAAACCCTAATAACATAAAAGGACAGAACTACCCCAAAGATAAATAACAATTTAACTAAAGCCCTAACAAACGGAAACCCTAAATTATAATTCCTAAATTATACTTTACACCCCCCTCAAACTCATGATGTGAAGCATCGTGAGTTTGCCAAGGAGATAACTGCAAAGAAACTACTGCAAATCCAATGCTGCCAATCAATATGTGCTGAACCATTGTCAATACCAACGCCAATGCCGATGCCAATACTACTGCAAATCATACTACTGCGAATCAACTGCTGCAAATCAACTATTGCGCAGGTGCTACGCGGTGCAAAACTAGAACATGCGAATAAGAAGAAGAACCAATGCCGAACAGATGCAAATAGGAGGAAGAACCAATGCTGAACAGATGCCAAATTGCTGACTCAAACAATACCAGGAGAAAAAAAAAAGATGCTAACTAATTTAAACTAAAAGACGACATATATGTGGACTGTTGTGCGTGATGCTGCTGCTATGAATACTGCGATTGTGATGAACAGTTCGTATGAATGCCTGGTGGACGGCAGCGAGCCTTAGGCAGCCCGCCGGAGAGCGAATATTTGACAGGCCTAGATCTTATTGCTATGATACCATGTGAACTTTCTAATGAAAGAAAAAAAATAAACGTAGTACTACCTAACCAAACAAACGTACTTTCTTATTACATTGCAAAAGCTTAGAGATTACAAGACTAATCAAGGGGTTATGTAGGCTAAGCCTACCAACCCTAGCAAAACCCTAATAACATAAAAGGACAAAACTACCCAAACATAAAAGATAAATAACAATTTAACTAAAGCCCTAACAAACGGAAACCCTAAATTATAATTCCTAAATTATACTTTACACAGTGAACCTATTTTTCTAGCATTTAACAGATATTCGTACTAAGGTTTAGAGAGAACAAACCTTCTCATTCTAGGATAAATAAATCCAACATAGAGCACTAAGAGCATCTCCAACCAAGCCTTTATTTCTTCATTTTGAAGAATTACTGGCCACCAACCATGCTTCATTTTCTTCCTTCAAAATGAAGAATCCTCCAAAAAATGAAGAACATTCTTCATTTATTTCTTCACTTTAAAATAGAATAACTTATCGTATTGTTGTACCTTTTTTCATAAAATTAATATAGTTGAAAAGATATTCACGAGACCTTTAAAAACAAGAACACTCATCAATATATTTCGATAATATTTTAAAAAATAAAAGTTCAAATGTTAGAGGGAAAATTGAGTTTTGGAGAGAAATAAATAAGATTTTTAAAAAGTAGAGATAGAAATGAAGCATTGGGTCCAGTTCATATGAAAAGGAACATTCTTCATATTCACTTTTTTAATAGAAAATATTATTTTCAGTCTTCAATTTAAAGTTGGAGATGCTCTAAAGATGTACAGACCAAGGATTTTCAATATCTTTTTATTTTTTTTGGTAATGGGGATTTTCACCATCTTGGACACACCAAATAAACAAAGTGGTTATGATCTCAATACAATTCAATGGAAAAAAACCCTAGCCGCCCATCTAGTGCAACCTATGCCTTCTAAAGTTTAAAGTTTTACTTGCACAAAAATGGTTGTGCAAAAGATGTTATACGGTGCCAGAATACATAACCTTATCAGGTATCGGTCTTACAGTCAAATATCGGAATCAGACAATACATACGTAAATATCGGTATCAGTGGTCGAAAATCCTGCGTTATTTACAACCCTGGATGCTACACTTTTTTCTATACATGAATGAACAATTAAGTTGACAAAATTGAAGCTAGGGCCCTAGGATTTAGCTTGATGTAATCTGTGAAAAATGTTTACAGGTGATTAAATTTAACAGATTAGGTCAAGCTCAATATGATTCAACTTGCACAGATCTAGAGCCAAATGCAAAACCCCTACAGGTTATGATGCTTGCCACCCAACTCGTGGTATAATGTAAAGAAAAAAATAAAATAGGTAGTAACCATAGATGTCCTTTGGGAACTTAGAATGGGCAAGAAGATCAGGATGAATTATTTCTTCAAAATCCGTGTCTCCTTTCATTCCATTCAATTTTCACTTTAAGTACTAGGTTATTTATTTTTTTGGGTTCTGTAGCTACATTGTTTTTTAAAGGTAACTTTCAGCTATATATTCTGCCCAATTTGTTTTAGTTTCTTTCACATGTTATTTCAGAAAGCAATACTCCCACCAGGATTAAAATATCAAATCAGTAATGGATTTGGTCAACCTTAGCCACTCGGAACTTTCAACGTCTTTCACTTCTTACCCATCTCCTCGAGAGTACAAATTACAAACAAGACTTTCTTCTCTTTTCCTCTAGCTTTTTTTCTTTTTTTAAAATTTTATTTATTTCTAATTCAACAGAACCAAAGTTGAGCAGCTACTTCGCTTAGGCAGTGCTTTTTCTAGCAAGCCTTTTTTCTTCAATTCTATTGCTGCAGTTTCACATTTCCAACAAGAGGTAACATAGTACAAAGGTTGCAAGTACACTGCTGTTGGAACTTGTAGCTCATATGGAGAGGTACCGGGAAGTTCTAATGAAGGCTAGATGCGAAGCGGAGCGGAGTGAGGGAAGCAAAGCGACCAAACGGAGTGGAGCGGAGCGTGTAATTAGGGTTGGAATAGGAGTAGACGATTATAAATACTCGCTATTGTAAAAACCCTAGCAGACTTTCGAAAAATAATACTCACTCTCGCTCCCGTGGACGTACCCAGATTTTGGGGAACCACGTAAAATCTTGCTGTCGTTCTTTCTTTACTGTTCTTATTCCTTTATTGTGTGCGTGTTGATTGATTTAGCACTAACAACTGCATAACTACATCGAAAAAAATTAAAGAATTAAAAATCGCAGTATGCTCAGTAATGCTTAACAGGCATCTAACCGTGTAGAGCCGATATCCATCCATTTCTTGCTGGACGAAATGAACCAAACTCTGAGTGGCTGAGTTGATCCACTGGTCAAGAACATTAGATGACTGCTCAAGTGTGACTTTATCAAGAGGAATGAACGTTGCAAGCCCCTCAACCTCTAGTCTCTTTGCATTCTGAACAAGGAATCTATATGCATTGTACCATGGTAAAAAGACATCTTTCACCTGGGTAAGACATCGTCAACAAAGGAGAATAAATTGGAGATCAATAAGATATAACAAAATATGGAAGCAAATTAAATATTCAATGTCATTCCATCTAGAAAGATGGCACCAATAGAGTCACTTGCAAACAAAAGAACAAAAAATACTTACAACACCAAAAACTCCCTCCTTTTTAAAACGTAAAGGCTCAGCTCGCACAACTGGAGAGTTAATAATGTATAATCGTAGAGCATCCTGCACAAGGCCAAATAATACAAATCTAAGCAATTTTTTAAGCATCATGGAGAAACATAAAACCACCATCGCGAAGGGGATGATCCCAGTACTCATTGAAAAACCTACATTAGAAATATAAATTGCCAATTACTTACTGCCCCATAATCATTTATGACATCCATAGGTGATGGATAGTTTTTGAGTCTTTTACTCATTTTTTTACCATCCTCAGCCAGGACAAGTCCATTGCAAATGAGGTTCCTAAACGCAGGCTTTCCAAAAAGCGCAGTCGACAAGACCATGAGAGTATAGAACCTGCGCATAGAAAAGGAAAAGGATAAAGCCCCCTTCCATTCTTCAAGACTACCGGAGCAACGCCAAGATTAAGTTGAAGGGTGACAATGAACTACATTCAATGTTCACAGATTGGTTGAGATAAACTCTATATAGGACTAGGATTGAAAATATTTTTTCAGTAAAACTTGAAAGAACTTGCAGAAGCCATGTGAGGGAATAATTATTTAATGCTTAGTTATCTAATTGACTGTGATAACTGACAATTGACACCTCAGCTCCACTGAATGGAAAATAGCATGATGAAATCAAGTCAGACAGTCACTATAAGTCGATACTATACTGTTGCGGCCTATGTTACCTAGAGCAAGGATCATCATAATAGTACAAGGAACGGGAACTTTGTCAGAACACATGCTCAAAATGCAACAAGTTTACATTCTATGCGTGAAAGTACTGTGATATGAAATAATTGTTTTTACAGGTGTTAACTTTTTGCGTGAAATGACCGTAGTACCCTTGGTACATATTCTCAACCCTAAAAAAAACATTTAAAAAAAAATTAGAGTTAAAAAAGTTTTCCTTAAAAATTAAACCGTTTTTCATTTAAAAAAAAGTAGTTTTTAAACAAAAAGTATTGAAGAAAATTCTTTTCAAATTTGAATTTTTTTTGTTGAAAATAGTTTTTTGTAGGGAAACAAAACTAGTTTTGAAAATAGTTTTTTAAGCAGTTTATTTTTATTATATTTTTCAGATTAAAAAAAATTATTGAAACAAAACTAGTTTTGAAAATAGTTTTTTAAACAGTTTATTTTTATTATATTTTTCAGATTAAAAAAAAATTATTAAAAAAAAATTATTTTTTAAAATAACGGTTTACCTGTTTTCAAAAATTTCGCATTTCAAAAAACTTTTTTAAAATTAGTTTTTATTTTTCACTCGAAAAAAATATTTCCAACAAAAAATAAATTCAAGTAGTTTTTTGTGAAAATCGATACTTTTTGTTCATAAGCTGTTTTTTTAAAAATGACAAACGGTTTAAATTTTTAGAAAAAAAATTTTAACTCTCGTTTTTTTTAAAATAATTTTTTTAGGGTAGAGAATATATACTAAGGGTATTATGGTCATTTTACGCAAAAAGTTATTACCGTTAGCCTTAAAGTAACGGCAGGGGAGGTAAGTGACAATTATTTTGAAAAGTAAGGGAGGCAGTGGAATTTCAAAAAGTACTGGGGAGGTCTGTGTATTTGTCAGAAACCTTAGGGGAGGTAAGTGAAATTTACCCTTTCTTTTTTCATAACCTTTTCGGATTAGATGTAGCTAAGCATACACTAGGCGCTGATTGTATGCTTGCTAACGCGGCAGAAGACTTTGTTTTTTTGTATGTCTGTGTTCGAGCCTTCTAATTTGCAATTTTTAACGATTTGCATTATGCGTCTCTCCATTTACAGATGTTTAAATCTCCACGGGAAATATGGGGTCAAGCGATGAGCAATTTCCTATAGGAAGCTATGGATGAAGGGAAACAAAGATCCCTTGGTATACTGAGTGGGGGTTTCATTATCCTACATAGGGGACTTTTATGAAACACATTGGCAAAAATTCCCTATTTCGTAAAAATCTTTCGTATATCCTACTTATATTTGATGTCTGTTCAATATTGGAGGATGTTTTACTAGACGATGGTTGTTTTGATGTTTCGTAGTTCGTACCAATGGTTTATGGTTGGCTTGTTACGAACAATGTAAATTTCATCAAGACAAGAAACTAACCAGCCACGAGTTTGATCCAGACCCTCAGCTACAAAATGCCCTGGGAAGTTGTTCTCAAAGAGTTCAACATTCTCAAATGGATAATGGATATAAGCATATGGCATCGATCCACTCTCAAACCAACAATCAAACACCTGAAAACACGAACCACAAATCTTTAACATCAAGAACAACGTGATCAAAAGCTGAAACATGCTTTATAAGTAAAAGCACACTATGTTTCAGAGGTGGAATTCGCAGCTATTAGAGCTTTGGGGAGCATGACAAAAGGAATTAAAAAATATTGTTCAACCTCCAAACCCTCCCCAAACCGCAAACAAAGCCCTCAGAACTGACCCACATCTTTTAAGGGAAGAGTATTTTGAAGTTCCTTTGTGGCAGCTAGCAGCCTAGCAAGCCCAGGAAGGAGCAGGGCCGGCCCTGTGGACAGGTTGGGCAGGCCCGGGTCTAGGCCCCACCAAAATGGGCTATTTTTAGGGCCCAAAATTGAGGGATATATTAAATATTAGATATGTCAATTATCTAACAAGTAGCTCTCCGTGGTGTAGTGGAAGGAATGGTGCCATCTATGTAGGAGGTCGCGTGTTCGATCCCTTCCTCCATTTTAACGCGAATAATTTTTGAGGTTGTACGAAAATTTGTTTCAAAACTCCTGGGCGGTGACGTTGGAACCCGCAACCTTGGGTTCCAACGTCACACCATTACAAGCAATGTGCCATTGTACCACAAAACCATTTAGTTTCTCATCTCAAAAAAATAATTTATATAGAAAAATTGAGGCCCCATTTTCAAAACTTGACTGGGGCCTCATAAATCTCAAGGCCGGGCCTGGCAAGGAGTCATGAAATGCATCGGACACTGACACGATTTTACACGTGAAGGACAAGCCTTTCGGCATTCGTGTCCACTACCCAAACACAATGTAACATGATTGGGGTGGTTCTGAATTTCTAGACAAAATACGCAGCTAAATTTAAATAAGCCAAAATAATGGATCGATATGTAAAAACAAAACAAAAAAGCCATTAAATAAAACCAAAGAACAGCCCATGTGGTGATCAAGGACGTGCAGCTGCGCAACTAACCTAGCATGGATCTTGAACTAGCTTTTCTAGACTAAAACTGCCACTCATGACCTTCAACTCCACAATTTATGAAAGCAAGAATTCAGACTCTTCAAAAGGAAAATACACTACTATTTAAGTAGGAAAAATAGAATGGGACACCAAGAATCATACTGCTCAAACAGAAATGTGACAAGATAGCATCCTCTACAAGTTGCGCATGGAATTTTTTTTTTTAAAAAAAAAAAAATGCAAAACGGGGAACCATGCTATTCAAAACTGGAAATAGTGCTCTTACATCCTCAACGCGTCGAAGCACACCAAAACTAGGGCCACGACTTGATGGAATACTGATATGATCAATTTTGTGACGATGCAAGTCAGTCACCTGTAAACGTATGTCAGAGAACGACTAGCAATTAGTAGAGCTAAATAAATCACAAATGCATAAAACAGGAAACACACAAACAAATATGGCAGCAACAAGCATAAGATACAAAACCAGCTCAAGAACACATTTTCCTTGAGCAAAAATTCAAGGTTAGAACATACAAAAGAAAAATTTTACAAGACAGAATCAGCACTGTCAAATACCATATGCAGAAATAGTTCAATGAATTCTGAGAATGCATACCTATTTTCTCAAAAAGGCTCGACACAAAACTAAAACAGCATTCTACAATTCAGACTAGCGTTTAATGTGCACGACTGAGATCAAACAAAGAACAGAAAAAAAAGGTATACATATAGCTAATAACTTCCATGTTTCGAGAAACAATGTAACGATCAACAGCAATATTCAAGACATGGACATGGCATAGGGGCATTCTAGATACATACATAAGTATACTTATATTCTGTGGCAATGTAGTTTAGTTTTCAATTTAGCGGCCTCCTTGTCATTTCTCTCTCCTATGTGGCATTTGCTCAATAAATTCATTCTTCCCTTTTGTTTATTTTTTAGAATGAAAAATGGAAAAAGAAAGAGAATCACAAACAGGATTTTACAAGAAAATAACCATCAAGGAAAACGAAACATAATTTGACTCATGTAGATTATACAAAACCCAGCCCCAGCCAGTCATACATGCGTACTCCACAACAATTGATCTATTCTATGCAGGGCTCTACTTCTTCTCCCTCTCCTCCACTGACCATTCAAATAGACTAATACTTATAGATAGTTTACCGAGGTAGGTGATCTTAGGGTGTCAAAAGCTACTATATGATAAGCAACATACATAAAAATTATCATCATGTAAAGACTCGACTGATGAGAATCAGACACTGATATAGCCAAACAAAAGAGCTAACCTTTACACCAGAAAGCTTTTCTAGTTTATCAATGGAATCCATAACTATTGTTTCCTCGCCGTCGTCACTAGTCCACACCGGAAGTGGGGTACCCCAGAATCTACTACGACTAACAGCCCAGTCTCTTGCATTTTCTAGCCAATTGTGGAAGCGCTTTTCCTGTAATATGCAATCATGAAATATAAGAAGTTGAGTAAGAATGTGAGGGGCATAAAACACTTGGCTAGTACCTAACAATTAAGTACCTTACAGAGAAAATTCATTCATTTTTTTCTGTTATAAGAAGCAGTGATATTTTTTATGATTGGGGGAAGCCGAGCAAGGAAAAAGGGAAGCCAAATGAGTTGAGAAATAGCAGTCTGAAGGCTGAAGAGCCATAAGACGAGGAGTAATTCTTCGATCAATTGCATTTAAAATACTATACTAAGGAATGTTGCATACAAACTATGGTGTGAGTTTGGATATGTCATTATTCTTAAAGACAATAGGTATTATTATTGGCGTGTAGTGAACTTTGTTTTAGCTTTTCGTCATAATTGCTTCGATCTATGAAGCACCGACACTTCTAGAGGTCACCGTGTCCACGTATCGTACACGGGGACACGCGTGTAGGCATGTCCCTTAAATTAAATTATATTTTGGAGGGGGACACGGCGTGGACACACATGTCCCATATATACACTCTCTCTCGCTATGTATATGTATATATATGTACAAATGTATGTATGTAATATATATATTTTTGTTGCTTTGCGGGTGTATATGTTACATATATGCGCGTGTACTAATATATATACTTGTATATAACAATATAGATACCTTATATATCAAAAGAAAAGTGTATTTATCTATGCATAAAAGCTGTTACTGCTATATGATATGTGTATATATATAATACGGCTAGCTTCCAGATCCCTGACCGGAAGCTTTTAGGTGTTTTGAAGGTTTTAAAAATTGTTTTTACAAAATCCGAACTGTCCAATGTGTTTAAAACGTGTTTTTAAGGGCCCCGCGAGAAATCATAAAAAAAAATACCGGGAAGACCTTGATCCGAGCAGTTTTTCACAAAAACTGTACATTTACAGTTTTGTGAAAAACTGTGTGGATCAAGCCCTTCCCGACATTTTTTTTTGATGATTTCTCCCGGGGCCCTTAAAAACACGTTTTAAACACATTGGATAGTTCGGATCATAAAAAAAATATTGGGAACGTGGAGGTCCGGACTCCCGGAGCGCGGACTAGAAGCTTTGCCTATATATATAAATATAGGGGCCGGTTCCCCTCACACTTAAAATAACACAAAAAATGACACAAAAATTTGTGGAACTCACTCTTCCGGGCCCCACTGTGAAGTTCTGAACCATTGATCTTGTTTAAATGAGTAAAATAGGAGGTCCTGCAAAATTTCAGCTCAATCGGATATCAAAAAATGTTTGATCCAACCAGTTTTGCAAAAACTGTGACAGGAAACAATATTTTTTAAACTATTTGAATTAAGCACTTACCGATATCCGATTGAACTGAAATTTTGCAGGACCTCTTGTTTTACTCATTTAAACAAGATCAACGGTTCAGAACTTCACGGTAGGGCCCGAAAGAGTGAGGTGTCATTTTAAGTGTGAGGGGAACCGGCCTCATATATATATATAATTAATTAATTATTTATTTATTTTTGACGTGTCCCTCGCCGTGTCTGTGTCCATTTTTAGAATTTTCCGTGTCCCGTATCCGTGTTAGTGTCCGGGCTACATAGGCTTCGATTAATCGTTCATCTCGACAAGAGGAATAGAAAAATAAAAAAATACGGGGGAAAATTTCAAAAAAACCCCTAAACTTTGCACTCAATGTCTCAAAACCCCCTGAACTTAACGAAACTTCAAATTACCCCCCAAACTTTCACTCCATTAATCAATTTACCCCCCACCGTCTACTTCTGTCAAATGGGTAACGGAAATCGCAGATGTGGAGTTGGATGGCCGTTAACCTGTCTACCACTGTGTTTTCGTCACTTTCCGGACCAAATCTCGATGATCCGAACCGTTAGATGTGTTTAAAACGTGTTTTTAAGGTCCACCGTGAGGATTTGTTAAAAAAAAATACTCGGAAGGGGTTGATCGGAGCAGTTTTTGCTAAAAACG